>JAQIXA010000309.1:0-49024 GCA_034699045.1 Nanhermannia cf. coronata Gr-Ori-00579
GAGGTGCCTTGTTTTGACCCGACTAGTCAAAGTTTTACTCTAAAATGACAAATAGTTAGTTAAATATTAGCAATTATTCAAACTCAAAGTTTCCAAATTAACCCTACTCTACCCCTACTAAAACATGCATATCTCACAACTGCATATCTTGTATAATTCTAAAGGTCTGGGGTATTAAACGACCCTTGTATGAAATTTCAACGCTTCTCTTGGGTCGAATATTCTGTTTGAAACATCTACCGATAAATCGGATATTCAGAATATTCAGATAAATTTTGATTTTGATTTAGATACTGGTAATTATTAAAGAAAATGATCAAAATTCGAATATGCCCAAAAGTTGTAGAATCCTAGATTAAGGCCTGTAAGATTAGATTGCTTTAAAAAAATTGTAAAATTTAGTTTATGATTATTATGTGTGAATATTCTGTCAAAAATCCAGAGGATCGTATGCACAATTAAAAAAGGCTCGACCTCTTTAACCCAGCATGAAAATGGCAACTTCATTAACGAAATTTCTGACTTGCTCTCATTTATTGTTATTAGCTCAGAAATCCTGAGAAATTTCAAAGAATATCTTCAGTACTCTTATATATATATCATACCAGTACTAGTAGTAACATAGTATATTTTTGCATTTATTCTATGAAAATAAAACAAACTGAGAAATGCTCTTCGAATGAAACAATTTATTAAAGCTTTTACTTCCAGCCAAGCTTTACTTACAAGCAACCATTCATAAATATTACAAAAATTTCAATAATATTTTGATTACCTACTATTGATTACCTAAGTAAACATGAAAAAATCTAGAATCACAAAATCTGCGAAAAAATCTTAAAACTTACTAGTATAAGTATAAGTAGCTTACTAGTATAAGTACTGTATATAGGCATCGATAGCCATAACCATATTACTACACTAGATAAATTTTCATTTACATTATATAGTTAAAAGTCTAGAAATCAAAAGTTCAAGATAATTTCCGCAAAATTTTTAATAGATATAATTCCTATAGGTGATTGCTGATTACCTAGTACTATACATAACAATTACAATTACAAGTGAGTACGATCTAAATTCGATTTAACAAATAAAATCTGTGATATTCTACTACTGATACAGTACTAAGGTGATGTAGGTACGTCAGGTACCTGCTGATTATCCTGATACATATTTGTACGATTGCTTGTTTGTGCTGAATATATAGTATATACTGGTACTTATGGGACAGAAAAGAAATTGGAATGAAATTTTTCGGGTATTTTTAGTTTGAGAACAATACAATACATAATATATTAAATATAGCAGTGCAGTAGTTAGTACTACTATATATATTTACATACCTAAGCTATGTATATAGGTATTTGAGCAATCTGGAGTTTGTCCAATGGTAGGATTTATGATCTCTGTCCTTAGTCTTATTTATTACTTTGGTTAAGTTTGCAGGATAGAAAACATTACATTTTACATTTCAGACTGATAGTACAGACCATTTCCTCTTACCCAAGATTGGATTAGGGCTAGGACAGACGACAAAGACAAAGACTTGAGACGAACTTATAACCTCACTAAATACAAATTTCAAAATTTCAAATAGACCAAACATACACACAAGTACTAGTAGCATACCGATATATCGGAGTATCACCGTATCGGTCCTTAAGTATAAGAAACTTTTCTTATCTTATCGGAAAACAAAATTACTTTCATTTCTTACCTACTACTACCTACTACCTATCTACTTGTATTCAGAGCTAAGTTCTACAAAAAAGCCAATTTTTTAAAGAAAAAAATGCAAAATACATGCCTATATACCTATGTACTGCGTGCACTTGAGAGTGATGATCTTCTGGAAATATTTCGAAAAAACCATTCAAGATACATTAACTTGGATAAAATGTTTTTCTTGATTTCATCAAGCTATTTCAGCACTATAAGTATCAATGTCAAAGTTCGATAAAATCGACCATTCTTTGACATTTTTTGGTAATTTAACAATACATATCCGTATAGACAATCAAGTTTTAGTCATTTTGTATCATTGTCTTGCTGTCTATAGTGAAATAATAGGAGTAGGACTTTATGATCAAATTAGTGTCTGACCATGAGCATGATGAAGCAATTAAACAAGATCTAGATCTATTAAATTGAACAATAAACTAGTACATCTAATGCTGTAGGTGTACTTGGGATAACAATGGAAGTAAAAAGATAGATAAAAGATATTCATTAAATTAAATTAGATCCTGATAATAGACATAATGAATATCCAGAGACTATCCTGGAGGATAATGAAAAGTTCAAACTCTATTTCGATCGCAGTTCGCAGTAGAAGTACAGCTAGTACTCGTTAGTTAGGGCATATGTAAGTAAATGTGTAGGATTTAATATTTGCTATGATGATGTTTGAAATTTCATGAAGTTTTCCATTTTGCTGATATTTCGTATTGTTTACGATTCCTCGCACGAGCACCGCATTCTTCTCAGCATATTTCGAAGTTTTGCTTTTAACTCAAATTATCCTGCCTCTCCTGCTCCATCATACAATACGGACATTCTTCGAGTGCTTTTATTATTTCTATACCCTTCAAGCTCTCTTTTAGCTCGCATTTTCAATACATATTTCCACATCGAAGCAAAAAAATTAACAAAAAGCCACATTTTATTCTAAAAATTCTTTCAATTTTTCAAGAAACATTTACAAAAAATCTATAAAAATGAATCGCTTAACTAAAACTTTGACTTATTGATATTGATGACAAATGCAGATATGAATGAAAAATGTTATTTTGACTCCTGATTTTACTCTCAAAGATCAGTATTTGAAGCCGATGATCAAGTAAATCTCTATATCCCATTTTTGAGTCACTTTTTGTGGAAAATTAGTCAAAATAATTGCAAAACTGGATCAAAAAAATCTAAAGTGGAAAATTGTCATAAAAAATTGAAATTTTTTTTTATTTGGCTTCAAAGTTCAATAGGGTACTACGAGTAGAAAAATTTATTTCAAATTTCAAAATTGCTAAGAATGAGCTTTTGAGATGTACATATTTATAATAATATAGATTCAATTTCAGTATATTCGTATATTGCTGTACAGTTGTAGGGATATCCAGAAGAGAATCCAGTATGAAGTTCACTTTGAAATGAAAAGTTCCAATTGACTTCTACGGGGATATCCAGCTATGTATATCCGTAATACTATTTCCGACACAAATTTCAGCATTTTGCCATCAACTTTGATGTGTGGTTTTTCTCATATATTTATATTTACAGTACTACGAGTATAATAGGGTGTTTATAATACTGCTAGCTGTACAAGTATTATTTGAGTCTTCATTCCAAATATTGTTTGTGAAATGTAATGAAAGTACTTTGGAATTTACTCTTTAAAGTAAAAGCAGAAAGAAAAAAAACTTTTTTGACTATATTACCGCATAACTTGGAGAATTGGACTTGGAACTTGGAACTAGAAAACCTCATATCTGGCTGCTGGAAAAAGCAAAATAGTTTATGAAAATTCTTTCATTTTGTTTATTAACTTGGAAAATATAATAAATACATACATACTTGTGAATGCATCATTCTTTTAATACAAAATCTTGGCTATTCTATGTTCCTTAAATTTGATGTAAAATCTTGGCAAGATACTTTATAAATGGGTCGATTTCAAATAATTCAAAATTGACCCGATATTTTATTTTATTTTAACAAGATTACCACAATTTTGTGAAAACTTTTTGGAAATAAATCGAAATTTTTTCAAAATTTAATTAGAAAGGTGTGTAAAGTACTCTATTATAACTAATTCTAAAATTTACAATCTCTTTACTATTTAATTATTAATTGTATGAGTATGATAAGAGTATTATAAAATAAATATATAGAAAATGACCTCCATTTCTTGGAGTCAAAGGTCAATTGACCAAATTCTGAATCACCGTCATCGTAATGACGGTGATAGCTGACGGATTTCAACAATCTGTTCGTATATTACAACAATGATTAGGTATATACTCGTACAAAGCTCCCTTACCCCTAAAGAAACTTGTATCTCATTTTTGATTCTTTTTCCCCATTTGATTAACAGGGGAATCCCTTAAAAAATCCACAACACCATAGTTGTGCAAGCTAGATTCTATAAGGATCCTTCATGCCAAGTTTGGTTCAAATCGGTCCAATAGTTTTTGAGTAATCTACTGGACAAACAGACTCAGGCAGACAAAGTGAATTTTTTGTAAGTTGAATAGCAAGTGCTCGCTTCGCTCGCAAATGTACAAGATATTTATATTTGAGCACATCATAATACACAAAGTACTGATATAGTACAGCGGAGCGGGGCAAAATGAGCCTGTTCTGTGTCATAATATCTGTAGTAGGTACTTCAGCCTCATGGTCAGCCTATTAAGTAGGTATCCCTTATTATAAGTATATACATGTAGGCATAGTATCTAGTACCTACATGATACCTTTCATAAATCGACTTTTTATTTATAGAAACAAACAATCCGATTTTAAATTTAAACCAATATAATATGAGTCAATTTTTACTTAAGAAAAAGTTTCGTTTCATCTTCCCCCAACTGATAGTACCCTACTCTACATACTTCTCCTACTTAATTTATTTAGTTACCCTACATTACGTTATTATCGGTTTACGAAATTTTTTTGTTTAATTTATATAGCCTATAAATACTAGGTACTTAGGTAGGTACTTATCTTTAGTACTTATACTTATCAATTATCATTCATTTATGATTAGTTAATACTGTCTACTACCGAAGATCGAGCTAAATTAAGGTCAAATAACTGGTCAGTATCGGACATATCGGTATATAAGTCAATCGAAAAATGGTTTTGGTAGATTAAATTCAATTTATTGCAGTTTTCTATCAGTACAAGCAAGTAGCTATTCTATAGTACCCTACCTAAGTAGTAAGATATAGAGAAAAAATTGAGATTGATGTTCTGAATGAGAGAATAATTTAATCAAGATTCCGATTTGAGTACAAGATAAACTTTGGTATTTTGAACATTTTGAACATATTTTGCGAATCTTTCTAAACTTGAGAAATTCATTTGTATTTTATCAATTCTACAGATACATATACATATACAGATAGTTAGTACAAGTTATAAGGGATTTTTTGTCAAAGTAAAAATAAAATTGAGTATATCTGTATATTGAGAGTTCTAAATTAAGAATTGCCTATATGTAATACTGATAGTAATGAGACATAGACAATGAGATTTATACTCTTATGGAGTAGAGCTGGCAAAATGCTTTTTAAATTTTCAAAAAAAAGTCTTTGTATGAGAGTGCCAAAAAAAAGTTTTTTTTTTTTGTAATTTGAAATTTGAAAAAGTAAGAGAAATGGAGACAATATTCATTATGATTATAGTTAGTCTAGGCCATTCCTTTTAATTAATTGAACTCTACTTTTAGAAAACAATCTTTTGTTTTAAATAAACATCACACTATTTAGTTATACTTGTACTATTACTCGTATCGTATACATTATTCGGGAATCTTAAACAAAATAAAATTACTGCCTTATGTTCGACTTTTTCAACTTTTTCAACTTCAATCTGAAAAACTAAAATGTCCGGATATTTTATCGAGGTCAAATGTGTCTTGAATACCTGCTTTTTTCAAGATTTTGATAAAATTTTTGAATTTTTATAATAAATCTCGTTTATATTAGGACATAAAGGTCTGAAACTTTCAAAAAGTTTCAAAAATGTCCTAAAATCAGAACCAGGATGCTGAATGAAGGCTGATTATTGCTTCTACACTTTCTGATTTTTTCAAATTTCGAATTTATTTTTAGTCCATATTGATTATAATGCATCAAAATTATCCAAAATCCTGATCTCAGAGTCAGATACAATCAATTCCGCTTTGCATGCTTGCAAATAGAAAATTTATTCAAAATGTAATAGAGCTGTCCTAATTTGATCTCTTTTGATAATTTTTTTAGCAATTTTTAAGCTAAAACGTAATCGGTTTTTAAATGACCGATTTTTAGGAGTATTGGGTAAGTACGTAAAACAGAAATTTTAAAACTCTTGGATATTTTGGCATTAGACATTTTGACTAAATTATTGAATTATCTTGCGATTATTGATACAAAATTTAGCCTAATCCTTATGAGACTTGCTCGATATACCATTTTACCAATTTTTTGTCTACAATAACTACTAGTACTAGTAGTAATATTCTGTATCAGTATATGAAAAAAAGTTTTAAAAGTTGAGAAATGTGCCAACAACAAATACTTAATAGAAGTAGATCATCCATACTTGTACACTACTGTAGTAGTACTATAAGATTGAAGCTTAATTAATGGGAAAAAATACACTTGATCCGAGTTTAAAAGTAAACTTGAGATTTCAAGATTTCAAAAAGTTTGGTTTTCTTTTCGAAATCACTTGACTTTTATATTCCCTATCTTGTCATGAGCCTAATCGTATCTGTATTACAAACACTACTATAGTACAATAGAACCCTTAAGTTTGAAAAAAACCTTGAAAATGTGAAACTAATCCTTTCATAAGTTCAAAGAGAACTTCTTCCCGTTTCTTAAAATGTATTTTTACAAAAATTTTCAAGATCCTGTCGACTGCTATACTATAACAGCCAACCCTCTGCCTTGTAACTTTTCTATCATTATTTTCACGGTTTTTTGACACTCATCGAATAACACTTTGCTTTTTTTGCGTGTTATTTTGTGTACTCTGTCTCGCTTCTTCTCATTCTTCCAGAAAATGACAATTGCTTCAAACTTCATATTTGAATCATCAATCTTTCATTTTTATGCTCTAGATTTTACATACATAGATGCATACTACTTGTAGCAAATATAAAGCTTATTAAACTAAGACATACCAGAGAACTATGGTTTTAATTTGAAGTATTTTACTCTATCGAATCGAATCTCTGATCCTAAAGGCTGAAATAAACTTAAAATCTCACTTGATTTTGATAATTTCAATCTTATTTTTTGTATCTCTTTGAGTTCGAATTGAGAGTAAAATCAAATATTTTGCCGGAAATTTAAACAAAGATAATTTACTTTTCTAATACACTAATCGTAATAAGTTCATGTCTAAATATTGAGAATTTGAGATACCTACTACCAGTAGGGTAGTATCGTACCCGACTCGTATATCAATATTGTACGATATCTCAATGTTAATAAATGGATATACAAAAAAATTTGTGAAAAAATTTCAAATTGAGCTTTGTTTTAAGGATCATAAAGATGATCAAAAATATCAAAAAAAGTTAATTTTGGGCTCTAAGGATAGGTAGGGTACTTACTACGAGTAGGTAGGATACTTACTTATTTACTATTAAATAAAGATGTTCAAAAATATCAAAATAAGGGTCAAGACATTGACAGATTAAGACTCGAGTAAGGTAAGACATCTGAATAAGCTTTTACTTCTTTTTTTACCTTTATATTTCCTCGACTAAATAGACAGTAAAACAAATAGCCACATATTAGGACTGGGATACAAAATACAAAGTTTAAAAAGACCTTTTTAAAGGTATCATCAAAGTCTAAAGTTTCGAGATTTGAAAAAGTTGAAAAAATCAAAATGATTGAATACTGTCAAGCTAAATGTGAACGTGTACAAATGAGTGTTAAAAAATCTTCATTTTGTACACTTCTTGAGTATAAAGTAATACTGGAAATGAAGTTGTTGTCTTTCAGGTTAAAATGATTTTAAATCTTAGAAACACATTATTCAATACTACTACTTATATACAAAGTATTATGTTTTAATGTAGGAATTAAAAGGTTTTAATCCCATGCTGTTTACCTCATATGACTCTCTTTTTAAAAAATTTTTGAACTTGAAAGATTATGCTGGTTTGGTTTCTTTTAAGTAAATAGAGGGCTAATTCAAAGCATCGAATTCAAAAATATTTACAAATATCAGCTGAAATTTGAAAAAAAATGTAGGCAGTCAATAGTACCCTAGTATTTTTTTAAATAATAACTTATTTAGATATAAATGATCTAATAACAACAATCTAATCAATTTTTAAAAAATCTCTAGTAAACTCATTATTCACAGTTTATGGTGATAAATCGGTAAAAATTCATACCTTACCTTTGTATGTATTTGTATTTATACTATACTTGTATTATTATACCTAAGTAGTAATATATAGATACTTTTGAGTTTAAAAGTTTTGATTTTGAAAAATTTCAGAAACCTTTTATGTGCGAGTACTTCTGCTTTCAGAATATCAAAATATTTACCTGTGAAATCTTCCAATTTTATATTCAAAAAATGATAAATTTAAGACATAAGTAGTGAAACATTCTTGGCCTGTCCACGATTCCTACAGATTTTTCAAATATCAAAATATAGTGAATGGTATCTGTGTATATCTACTAGTATGTATTCGATATTTGGAACTCGTAGTAACTCATCAAAATTCCATTGTTCACATTTTTATATGTGATAAATAGAGACTTTGATAAAAACCTCATGCAACTCTCAAACACACAACATACGAGTATCTGTACTTTATATGAATTAATGGATTTTTTTCGACTTATCTAATTTGCATAGAGTTAATTAATCATTGACATTTTTATCGAAATTCCAAAAATCTCTTGGGGAATTTACCATTGGCCGTTTCTTGATTGAATTTCTTTCGGTTCTACTACTTACTACTAGTAGTAAGTAGGGTACTCTGATATTTTAATTAAATTAAGAAACTCTATTATCTTGAACAAGTTAAAAAATCTATATTTACAAGCGTGTAAAACGTGATATTTTTGTATAAAAAAACAGGTTAAATATTACTCAAGTCTTTCAGCTTAAGTAGTACATACCTATTACCTATATAGTACTTAAGTAGTATAGAATTATAAAGCTTTTAACAGCACATTTCATTGAAAACTTGGTTTATTTAATTGGTTATCTGATTTACTGAGGATTTATCTCCAATCCCACAGAAATTTCATTATCGAATAAGGATTTTTTTATAAAAAAATTCAGTTTCTTAATCATTAAATCGATTTTGTGGATAATTGAATGACTAAGGATAAGGATAAGATACATATATAGAGTAGGGTACATTAGCAAATCTTACCATTACGAGTATTATAATGAATTTTATAGAAAGTCTATAAAATAAAATAAAAAATACATGAAAAAATTTATAGACTTATCGGTATCATTACTCTTTTGCTTTGACCAATGAGCCTTAGTACTAGTACTATGGTAGTACTGTATAGTTTGAGATTTCGGCTTTCGTTTGAGATCGGTTTTTTTCCATCATAAATTGAAATTATATCAAGTAAATAAAGTGGGTGATGATCAACAACAAGATCAACAGCATTTTGAAGATCTCAAGATCGAGTATAAGAAGGACAACGAACTGAATCACAATCTCAATATCGAAATTGCAAATCTCAAGAGATAAAAATAAATTTTAAAAAAAGTATCTATCTTAAAAGAACCTATACCCATCTAGGTAATCACAATTTTAAACAAAAGTTCTATTTAATCTATAGAGTTAAATGCCGTATAGATTTTATAACGAAAAAGTAGGAATTTACAAAGTAAATGCAAGATTTATCTGTAGTTTTAGGAAATATCAACTGAATTTGAAAAACAAATAGAGACATTTTTATTAACTAATGATAATGATTAAGTATCCTAATCATATCTGTCTGTATCACTATCAGGAATATACAAAGTTAATTAGGATGATTGTAAATTATAGTGCATTTTTAATTTTTAATTTTTGATAATTTGGTATTGGATATTATGCAGATGACTATTTTGAATAATTGAGAAAAATCCCACCCAACACAACACAAATTCTCCCCATTTAATTCCCAAGCAAAAGCTTGGAGAGTTGACTTATTTTGATAGATCAACTTTGTGTCCTGTTTTCTGTCTTTGTCCACCACTTGTCTCCCCTTATCTTAATGGTGATAGACTAATACGAGAACATTGTTCTAGCCAATACTTTATATCTAGTATATTATGTAGATTTAAGTATTCACTTCATTATTCAACCATTTAATCCCAAATTCAAGTTTGCAAACTAAAGAAAATGAAAAAAATAAATTGAGGATTAAAACCATTTCGAAAATCCTCGCTTCAAGACCTAAAAATTGGAAACATCAAATTAACTCAAAATGCAACTATTTTCATACGAAATATTTCCAAAATTGGGTCCGTTTTTCCAATATATTTTCTAGAATTTTCGTATTTCAAGATCTATTTTCAAAAACTGAATAATCTTATTCGGATTCGGACAATATTAGTCCTTATTCGGACTAGTAAATTGCCTAAAAATGTCTAAATAACAGACAGAAAAGGTTGGATTAACAGCACGTTTTAATCATTTTCAAACTATCTAGTACCCTACTAATTCTTGTATAGGTAATGCTTATGCATATGTAGCAAGAGAACAAGTCTCTACTTGACTATTTTTTGAATTTGAAATTGATTAACACTTTACTTTTGAAGGTTTTTTATCAATTTCGAATTTCGAGTGATAGTTTTCTCTCTCTAGATATTTTTACTTATCATTATCATTTACTTTTGTTTGTTTTAAAACTTAATTTGATTCCCATGTTTAAGAGTATTGTTCTCATGTCATTTGTCTCATCATGAACATGTCCCCAAGTCCAAGTCGCCACCCACAAGCCTGACTAAATTTTAATATTTACTCAAATATAGTAGTAGGTCTATAATACCATACTGGTACATGTGAAATGTAAATAAATGATATAACTCTGATAGTATTCTGTCCTATCTTACTATGTATATGTCAAGTTAAAAACTCTTATCTACAGTACTATCTCTAAGTAAATAGAGTGTTCAACTAGACTAAAACACTTTGGATAATGATATCTTGATACATTTACATATTGTACAGCCTCATTACTCATTTTTTTACAACTCCTATCCTATACTGTATACACGAGTATTGTAATTTTGAAATTTAGAAAATTTTGCGTGAGAATTTGAGATATTTGATCGAGTTCCAATTTCATTCACGGGGAATGTTGGTCTCGTAAAATATTTTGAAAATATTTCAAAAATGGCAAACTATTCCTCTCGGGTAAGTTTGCAGTTCAACAGATTTGAAATTTGAAACAAATTTTGCACATTTCTGCACGAAAACGATACTCAAATATCATTTCAATAGTCTTTTTAATTGACTATAATTAGGCTGCATCTTTATAATCTTTTGAATAATCTTTTGTTGGTTAAAAATCTCGATTTTTTAGGTTTAGAAATTATCCTAATATGTAAATTTTTCCGGGAGTATCATAAATCATTCTATGAATTCGTCATATTTAGACAAATGAGAGACAAAATTAGAGTTCTCCAAGTTTTGTTTAGAAATTTATAATCATAAGTCATAAATATGTATGAAATAAATAGCAGATCCTTACAGAAGATCCTTGTAGATTAGCTTCAAAGGAACTCAAGAGTAAAATCTGTTGTCAAAGATCATTTTCTTGAGATTGGTAGTACTTTCAAGTAATAAGGGTAGTGCATAAAATACAGAAGAGAGATATTGTTTGTGACTTTTTTTTCAAAACTTGACAATGTTTTTGAAGAGTACAAGTCTAAAGTTACACTTTGAGAGTTTAATACATAGTTACAGCGTATATATGTGGGATTTTTAGTTATGAAAGGGGCTTTGATTACTTAAAAGTGATGTACTTTCATTTAAGAAAAATTTCATTTGAAAATCACATACCTATCTAAAATATCAAGAATTTTGCTTAATACTAAGGATTAGATAGTAAGGTGGTTTAAAATTTGAAATAAATCGAAAAAACGAGATTTGGACATGCCCCTTTTTCTAAGACATACGACATTAGGATATTGAAGCAAAATATTCATAGAAAAAAAGTGTAGGGGGAAGGAAATGCTCAAGTCAAAAAAAAGTCATAAGATCTCACAAGATCTAATGACTTACCGGGTAATTTTTTCATCCCGGATTTTGGGATTTTTCCTCATTTATCATTTTTATGACTGGATCCTGTCAATGATCTGACAAACTCTACCCAGTATATATTAGTACAAGTACTAGCATTATAACTGACTTAAGATTTGTACCTACGTACATACAAAGTATATACAACCCTACAGACTATTATTGCATTAAAAACATTTATTGTACCTACTCAAGTAAGTTTGACATTTTTACCAAAAAGCACTCAAAATCTATTAAAAATCGAAGTTTACGATTTGAATTTTGAAACATTTGATTGTACCTAAATATTTAATTTAATATTAAAAAATCATGATTATGAAACGATAACCTTTAAGATTCAAACTTAGCGAAATTTTACAGGATAATAATTGATTTTGACTTGAATCATAATTATAATATTTCGATATGCTAATACTACCTACTATACTAGCCTAGTAGTATACTTGAAATGAATTTTTTTATCGCAAGGGTCTTCTAATCCTGCTTATACTCGGCAAATTTCAAACCTCTAGGTCAAACAAAAGTATTTTTTATAAGACTTTACATTTAATATAAGCTCAACTTTATAGAAATACTGATAGGACCTATTAGTAATCGATAGAAGTACCTACAAAAAAAATGACACAAGTCAGTGTATGATCGAATCGAATCTTCATAAAAGTATTACAAAATAAGGGGAAATGAAATATTTTTTCTGAGCAATCTAATTGAATCCAGAATGTTGAGAATCATCAAGTTTGGAATTTTCTCATAAGTCCAAAGTATGAGTAAGATAGGGGAGCAAATTATTTTTTTTATCCAGAATTCAGAAAAAGTGCAAACTTCCCAGTCTATCCCGCCAGTCTATTGTCCAAACAATATCCATCAAATATATTTGGAATTTTTCCTTTGAATTTGAAAGATTTGTTATTTGACCAACCATCATGGTAGTAGTAGTATAGGTAGTAGGTACTTAAAAAGTAAAGACTGGCCAAGACTATATTTCTCAGAACTCGAGTTTAGATCTATAAAGCTCCCATAAGTTGATGGTAGAAAGAAAAAACAGATCGATTTCCCCACTTTTGTAGAAGAAAACAAGCGCAAAAGGGCATTTAATATATTTAATATAAAATAGATATGGGGAGGCTGTCACTCTTGACTACTTTTTCGCCAAAACTCAACCCTCTACATATAAGTACATATACATAATACATAGGTACATTTACACTGAAAATATTGGGATCTCAAACGCAAAATGTCTATCTTTTATCTGGCTCTGTATCAAATGATAAAAGTTATAAAAGTATAAGAACCTACTATTTTACATAGACTAGAGATCTAGAGCTAGGGTGAATTTGAAGGGGAGTTGTACAATTTCTAATAAAGGTATATGAAAAATACATAGTAGTAAGTAGTACCTACTAGTTCTCATTTTTCAAGTCCGAAAAGTCGGAGTTTTAGTTTCCAAAACTTGGATTTGGATTAGCTGATGATAAGTTTTGAAAGTTTGAAATCAGAGATTTGCCCAGAGAGTTGCCTTTTTAGATTTGATCTACCGATCGAATCTAGATCATCATTTCATCACGTTTCTCAACTCAATATAAAAGTATCCTAAAAAAGCACTCTTTCAAAAAGCTCGATCCTGAATCCTGTAGGATATATATGCTTAAATTTTTTTTAAATCATAATTTTATGAAAACTAAAGACATTTCTAATCTATTTAGCTATAAAGCAAGAGATGATAACATATATCTGTAGATATTTTATAGCTGGCATATATATAGCGACAAATAAAAAATAAAGACGGAACTTTGAGAATAAAAAAGCAAATTTCAACAAAAATTTTAGTTTATGGTTTATAGATTTATTTCATTTTAGATATAATGTTAGATAGGTAGGGTACTCGTATTTATCTTAGGATTAGTATTTATTAACATATATACATATACGAGTAGATACAATACAAAGCGAACCTAGAGGTCTGAAATATAGTAGATATAAGTTTGAAAACTTAAAAATATCTTACAATGAATGTTAGGTAGGTAGTGTATAAGAAAAATTTCAAAAATTTCAAAAACTGCTCAAAATGCAAGCTAAAATTTAGAAATGCGAGCTAAAAAAGGGATATCATTTTGGTCCGAAAAACTTTTATTGCAATTCATTTCCACTTGAATGAAAAACAATTGTATTCACTATACAACTAGGATATTTTGATGTTTTGAATCTGATCTGATCTATACTGAATTTGATCAGATCTAGCTGTCCTACTCTATTTTTAATAAAATATCCCCTTTTTAGACAAGAACGTGAAATAAATTGACTTGATGGTTAAATTGCCCTACCTTTGTCATTTCTCCCTTTCATCTCTGCTTACCCGGTCCGGTTATTAATATTAGTCAAATGCTTACCAGAGCATTGAGAATTGAAAACATATGTAGGGTACAAATAAATATTAAAAATTTCATAACTACCTCTATTATGTAGTACAAAACGCAATAAAAACCTCATTAATTGCTTTTTATTCGGTTCGGTTGGACAAACATTTTAATTATTTCAAGGTCTATGTAGAGATTCATCTGAATTTTTTTTGAACCTACCAAAATACTTGTACTTTTTAGAGATAAATGCAATCTTTTATTTATACGTATATTAGAACCAACAGATTTGTAATCTGTATCTGGGTCATGTGAAGAATTGAGTAAAAATTCCTCAAAAAATTCAAAGAATTAAATTTAGCAAGAAAATTTCCAACTTTTAACTAACTAGAGAGGATGTCTAGTGAATTGTACCAGCTTCAATCTAATCCTTAGGATTACGCAGTAGTTAGTAGTCTTATCATATCCTCAAAAAAACTCAAATTAAATCTTGTATCTATCAACCAAAGTATAAATACAATGTGTTCAAGTACTTGGATACTTGGATCTTGAGTTTTAGAGAAAGAAAAGGAAGTTATCATGTTCAAAAGCCCGTAAATTAAAAAGACAACCGTCGGTATTTAAATAGAGTTGATGAAGAAATCAGTTAAGTTCAAAAAAGATACTGATACTCATATTGTATCTTGATTATAAACATTCTACTCTACTTATGTATATCAGCTTCCAAAAATTGTCTAAAATCCAGCTTGTCAAATTGTCAAATGCCATTTTTAAACCTAAGGACATTTTTATTTCCAATTTTTCAATTTTAGAAACTAATATGGAACCGAAAACAGAATTTTAGATCCAAATCCAAATCCCGAAAACAGAATTCGGATTTTTAGAAAAACTGTCAGATTTCGATTTCTAGACTATAATTAAATACTACTGTAGCAATATTTAGTCAGTAATTTGAAGTCTACGGATACTTTCAATTGACAATTTATAGCTCGAGCGAAGCGATCACTTAACTATTCAATTTTAGTTGCACTTTGTCCTTCTTTTTGCCAAAAAAAATTAATTTCATAAAATTATTCCCCATAGTCTGGTACTGGTGTAATTCAAAGATAAGGGGTCCTAGAAATCCCAAAAATAATTAAATATTGTACTCGACTCTTTACTCATCCAATTAATAATTAACTAAAGAGTAGTTAATTAAATCCTAGTAGGTCTTTCGATATAGAAGTTCTTGGCAGTTTTACTTTGACTCTTATGACATTTTCCCTTCAAAATCCCAATCTAAAATTTAAAATAGTTAGTTGGGAAACTTAAGACTTTGAGCTTTAGGGTTGATAATACTGTATACTGTATGCATATGAGTTTGAAAAAATTCTCAAAATGTTTTTTCTTCTTTTCTTTGGCATGAGCTTGAAAGGCGAATGGAATTTGTCGCAAAAATTCCTTGACGAGTTTAACTCCTGGCATATTCCATTACTACCATCATAGTACTAGTAGGTATATCCTTAAAATCTTAACTTATATTTACTATTTATACATTTTATTTTTATTCTTACTCAATTGTTCTCAAGCATCAACTATTGTACTTGTACATATGCATAGGTACATACATTATATGTAGGTATAAATGTAAAAAATAGTTTTTTAGTCGCACGACATAATAATATATGTAGTGCTTCGACTCATTTCGACCCTTTCGGTTTAATTTAGATCTTAATTTTTTTATGTTCATATGCAGCACTAACCCGTTTTTTACTCTAATGGTATGCCAGACGAGACTCAAATATCAAAACCTACACCTTTTTATAATAGAAAAGTATATAATAAAAAATAGAAAAGATAATTTTAGATCGAAATTGTTTAGGGATATGATATGATTCATGATATCTCCTGCTCCTGATTCTCTGTCAAAAATTAACTTTGAAATAAAACTGACAATTTTTTGCTCTTTTTAGAATTCTAAGGGGCTAATATTGTTCATTAAATTCGATTTCTGAAGACAAGTTCTATCGATTGTTATATGAATATGTATCTTGTATTATTAAAAATTTGATTTTTGAGATTTAAAATAGTTAAAACATTGCAATCTGTGCATTACAGTATAGTACAAGGGGTTGAAATTTCATTTTTTGAGCAGGAAAGTAGATAGGATTAGATATAAAATAATTCATGTTTTAATTATTGATTATTTATGACACAATAATTATGGTAAGATTTATTAAAATTGTGATGATTATTGAAGATTTGTGTGAGAAAATACAGTTTTTTTGATGGACATGTGGGCGTTAACTTACCCCAAGTGTTTGTTTGTTCATGTCAAATCGGTTCATTTCAGACATTTATTATCTTTCATTTCACTTGACTTGAGTTCTTCTATAATATCTAAGGGTATACTTTTAGGTAGAGAATTGAACGATATCTCAAAATATGCTCTAATACAGATTATCTGTATGTAGTAAGTACCTATGTTATATAAGAGTTAAATAGGGGCTTTTGAAAATTATTTGAAATTTGAAAGGATTTGAATTAATGGATTGTTGAGATCGGAGAACACCCTCAAATTTGCCATCATCTGTAACGAGTTAGACACGCTTTTCATCAGATTCAGACTCTTCAGGCCCGAAATTTCAAATTTGAAAAAACAAATTGATTTCTGGTGTGATAAATGGATTCAATGAGATCTTGAAATCGTCAAAATAGACCTCTAACTAAGCCTCTATACTATGAAATCACAAGTTAAAATATCCGTAATAGTAAGTTACTTTATAAAAATTTGGCCAAAATTCAGTTTAAAAATCCATTTTATAGAAATTACTAAAGAGCAGCTTCAAATTAAACTTGTATAGGTAAGGTACTTTGAACCCTACTCGACTGGTTCACAAATGGTCCAAAATAAATACAAACTGGGTCAAAATATAATGCTATTCTATTAGAATAAGTCTAACATGAATTTTGGATTCTATATCACATTTTTCTTAATATTTTGCAGCTTTTTGCATAAAAAATAACAGAATCTTCAAAAATTTCTAATATCTACTGATATTTTACCAATACCGACCAGTCGGTTTTTAGACCAGTCTATAAGGTACAATACCATTTTGAAATTCTTGTAAGCACTTTATGTAAGGCGAGAAAATCCAGTCAAAAAGAGTTCAATAAAATCAAAACAACAACATAAATAGAATTTTTGAATTAGTATAAGGTATTTAAAACATGTCTGATACTGGTCCTATCTGCACACTTATCTATTGGATTGCAGTACCACAACTTAACTTGTATATGTAAGTAGTTTATTAGCTAGTAAAGTAGCAGGTATAGTTGTATATGTATGGTTTGTATAGAGGAAGAATGTAAATATTTAAGTTTTGAAAAAGTGTAAAAATGTAAAGGTAAGGTATTTAAGAATTTCTATAAAGTCCTTAGTTAAGAAATATACGCTACTTACAGTTCAGTGGTGGATTCGATGACATTTAAGAATTTGGAATGTGAAACGTGTATTTCGATGTTAGTAATTGCGAGCACCACGTTCTTTAGATTTTCCACATAATCGGTCGACTCAAAGGATAAAATACTATACCACCTAATACCTACCTACCTATTATAAGTAGGTAGGGTACTACAGATAATACTCGTATAAGTGCTTTAAAAAGCCATAATATCACGATTAAAGTACTTTTAATAGGAGTTAATAAAGATAGATAAAGGATTTAAATGGATTCATCAACTATACCAGGCATGTATTAAGCTCTAGATATAAATAAAATATAAATTCTCAAATATTTCAACAATCTGGATTGGACCACCAGTAGTTAGTCGAAATAATGCTACTTATCACACAAATGTACTTTAGCTTCAGAATATAAAGTATGTACAGGGTACAGAAGAATATTAGGCATTTCGAATCTTTTAATTATATGTAAATTGATATTAAGAATTAAGAATTTAAAAACCACTCAAGTACCTACCATTGCTGCATTTCTACTTCAAGTCAGCTTTCAGATTGGCTACGGATATGTATCATTTCATTACGATATTAAAGAAATATTATATGTGCCAGTACCTACGTTAGGTTAGAGCACTAAAATTCATTATCAAATCTATGGAATAAATCTTGAAGGCTCTTTTTATTTCAAGTCGAATCTTATATCAATTTGAACCTTCTACTTGTATATCTGTAGGTACTAAATTCATAGTTAGGTTAGGTGATTCAAGATTTATTTATTTTTGAGCCAAAATTGAATTTAAATGAATGAATAATTATAATTTCAAAGGCCCAGAAGGGAAAATGCATTCAAAATTGTAGATACTGATATAGGCAGATTGTACTTTAAGTAGGATTACTTACGTCGGGCTTGTAATTGGTAATTTCTTGTGACCAAGAAAGAAAAGATATGCAAAATTTCAGGATTTATACCTAAGAATTTTTAATCTAATTAGTTGGTGTATTTTATCCTGTATTACTAAAGTCTAGTACTTATACTTATCATTTTATAATTATTCTTTCTAATATCAGTACCGATCCTGATTCTGTCAACGATAAATAAGTCACCAGCCCGCTACTAGTGTATCTATAAAACTATAAAAAATGGCATTTTTTAAATGAAATCTAGCTTTCTGGTGGAACTACATAGGTATTTTTCTAAATTTTGATTTTAGAAAATCTCAAAACATCTAGGCATATCATAAAAAAGGTTTTTGATTTTTGATAGACCAAACTTTGACCATTTTTAGTCCTGTTTAAGTTAGAAAATCTGAATTTTATCTGATACTTTTGGATCAACAAATTTGATCATTTTCTCTAATCTAGCTACAAAATACTTACCTATAAGAGAGAGCTTGGCTATTAAGTAGGTATGCACTGTACAAGTATCAGTACAAGTTGATTCATTTAATTTTTAAGATCTAGAGGACTTTTTCAACTGCCGTAAATTAGTTTGACAGAATCAGGATCGGTTTCGTTTGTTTTTGTTTAGATGTAAATTATATTAAAGTGCATCATTGGATTTTTTTCCATTTGAAATAGGACCATCCAGTTCGGGTCTTTTTGATGATGAAAGACCTCCCAGAGAAAAACTTGATCTTTAATTGCCTTACTACATGATAGTACTACTAGTATAAGATTCAATCTTATAAAATTCAAGTCTAATAAGACTTAAAGGTGCAGGCCAAGTTAAATGTAACCCGTTGTCAGAGAACTTAAATATTTTATCCTATCACCTTATCGGATTCTTATGATAATACTTTTGTCTACATGCAGAATACAGATACTATAATACTATAAGGCATATAAAATCGAGTAGCCCGCAAAAAGAGTATATTGTCCGCTTTGTCTGTTACATTTTTTTCAAATACCTAATTTTGCTTATAGTATGTATACATAACTAAAACTATAAAACCTACATACTCGATAAAATTTTAGATTTATTGGACTTTGCTTTGGTCTTGATTCAAGTCAAGTCCAAACATTGTCAAAATAATACAATAGTACCCTACCCTAATAAAAGGTATTAAGTATTAGGTAATAATAATTAAGAATAATAAATCGGTACTTTTTTACCGATTACAAATAGGTCAAACCTATTTATATTTAGTTCAAAAAAAATAGAGATATTTCTGAATCCAAATCCAAATGTCAAAAATCTGTTCAAAATTCGGTTATTTTATTTAATTAGTTGTGTGATAATTAAAGCATGATATAATTTTTGCTAAAATGTGCCTTGTTTTATCTCATTAATTTGTAAAATTGAATTTTTGTGAGCTTTTCTGATGGTTATGATACTATCAGTAGGTACGAGTATTCGAGAATCCGACCACCTCATTTTTTTTTTGACTCGGACTTTCTGGGGAACCTTGTAAAACATGATTTTCTTCTTATCATAACTATTCTTATGTCTACAGGACCACTTAAACTGGTCCAATTTTCGATTTTTTTGATTTCTAGTTGGGAAAATACCTGTCTACACTTTGAACTGCTATGTATACCCTTATCTGTGCCTACGAGTAGCAAAGTTTCTACTTAATAGTTAGTAAGAGTTTTTTAAGGCTAAATAGTCCTTCTTGTGTACTTTTCCTTTTTCTGATTCTTTAAAGCTATGTCCAGAGTATGATAAAATGGATAATATATTAAAATTTACAGCCGGCTTCACTGTGAGGTAATTCATGGAAAATAAAGATAAATCATTTCATTCTATTTTTTAAATATAAAATATATTTTGAACAATGTCTTCAATATCTGTAATTAAAATTTTGCATTAAATTATACACATAGTTTAACTTGTCGGGATTGGGATTAATATGGATAATTTAAACCATTAGTACAATTTGCTGATATATTTGAATATTTGTGACAATTTCAAACCAAAATCAGATGGTCGTCTGATTTATCATCTGATAATCGTTAAAATATGTCAAAATCTCAAAAAAGCAAAAAATCTTATTTACTTTACTTTACCTACCTACCTACAATAAGATAAGGTATAAATAAGTTGTATTTGATACATAAAAGGTATTTAGGAAAATGATAAGAAAACTTTTGATTCGGTAAGTATATCACTACCATGTATACCTATCATATAATTTATTTATTTATTTGCAAAGCTAGGTAATTATGTATAAGCTAATTTAAAGCCTAATCTCTCGAAAACTATAAGGATTTTAAAATTAGGGGATAGCTAGTCGGATTTTCAAAAATCGGACTCATATTGTATAATTTCGCAGGATTTCAGCGAAATATAATACAAAGTACCCAATATAATTTCGCTGGATTTCAGCGAAATATAATACAAAGTACCCAATATAATTTCGCTGGATTTCAGCGAAATATAATACAAACTAGATAATTTATATGTTATAATTTAGGTATATGTTATAATTCATATGTATAATTTTATTTATATTATATGTATTTTAAAAAGGATTTTACCTTGGGTCTTGTCTTGGAGTCCAATGAGGTATTTCATAAGTACCTTATAAAAGTTATAAAGAATAAGAATAAGAAAGTTTTTGAGATATTTTAGAAAAATACTTGTACTACTATTAATAGGTACTTCAAGATCCACTTTATTTCATCTCTAAGAAACCACTGTTTGAAGTTTGGACTCATATTTACTAATAAAGGAGGGAAAATTGGGTTTTTCATAGCTGAAATGCATGACAGCAGGTCCAAGCCAAAAAATGCCAAATAGAAGCCTTCTATTTTGCTTTTTTGGCTTTGTAAATTAATCGTCGTAAGCATTAGGTAACGATACTTCAAATGCTATACGAAGGCCATCTGACCATCCACACAACCCCTATTTACCGGGATAAACAAAATATTATTTTGAAATACAACAAAAAATAAATAAAAATCAAGTGAAAAATTCAATTCAGAAATAAAAACAAACTTTCATTTCATTTTGACAATTTTTACAAATTGGATTCTTTGAACTTTGACCTAATTGCCATCAAATAAGCAAGGAAATGGATTCTTGAGTTTTAAGGTAAGCCAGTCAATCGATATGGGACATTTTCCTCACAAATGGGTCATAAACTTAGGCTATATAAACAATCTGAATTCTAATGTCTAATAAGATTTGTATTTTGTAAAAGCTATAAAATTGGATTATTTTGAATTCACATATTTTAATTGATTGGTATTTTGACCTGCCTGACATTATGGTTTTTTAAAAATTATATTCTTATTTACATCTACAATAATTGTCCATTTATTTTAGTACGTACCTTGGGTATTAATTTTTTGAGTTAAAATACATAGATAGTCAATAATTTGAATAGTACATAACATATTAGTTAGGATTAGGATACGGTATAAGTATAAAGTATTAGGTATAATACAACTTCTATTTATTTTCCTTTAATTCAGAATTCAGCTCTGAAAACCGAATTTTGTTCGTGTGTTTATAACGTTTATCCTAGCTCACTAACTATAAAGAAATCGTTTTAGGCAAAGCCATGGCAGGGTCAATTTTTTATGTATTAGCAATTACTATTACTTTCCACGATTAATAAATGAAAAGATGCAGGGTATCTTATGTTTTAGTATAAATATGTAATATGACCTTAAACTAAAACAGTCATGATATTATTCCATAATGTCAGTATCTCGTCCTCGACGTCATATTATTTATATGAAAGGTTTAGAGTATCAAATCAAATTGATGGCAAAATTGGGAATTTTAACTGAATTTAATGATTATACCATTTTTGAACAGTATATTGTATGAATATGTATTTTACGTTATAGTTAGCTATTATAAATTATAATTGATTTTTTTAAAAATTTCAGATGTCCAAGGATTAAATGAATACATAATGAGTTTACAATTTTTTTGTAAACTGCCAGCAGCCGATCGACTGTGTTATTTTATTCTTCTTGTCTTGTTCATCAAAAATTCAGATTGACATAAATTCTAAGAATAATGAGAATAGTAATGAACCATCAGCATCACAACCACAATCATAATCATGAACAACAAGAACAAGAGACTATCAGTACATCAACTAAAATCAAGTCCACAGCACTACCAACACCTATACCAACACTTGAAAAAATGGATACTACACCTACAACAACATCAACACCAGCAACAATGACGACTGATACTAATCATATGCTGAATAATTCTACTGATACAATTGAAATTGAGCAAGTTACAAATGAAGAAGATTTAATTAATCAATCTCGTTTAATCGTCAGTCTTTACCCACGATCCTATACATTTAGTTTTGGTGAGTTGAGTAAAGAATCGAACCCGATTGACTATAGTGATCGATATCTACTAGATTGTATTGATAATGAAGAAATCCCTTCAAAACTTTTGACTAAAGTAATATCAAATGGTAATCCATTTAACATAAGACCTTTAAGAAATTGTATACTAGCAGAAATTCGAGATTATCGTAATATTAATGGAAGTCAGAGGAATTCACCGATTACAAATGAAATTGTGCTGAAACCTACAAGTAATTTATTAATGGAGGATTTTGAAGATATAATGAGAAGAAGTTATAAAAAGAGGAGGAAATTAAAAAAGGATAATGCAGAGTTGTTTGAAGGATGTAATGAGCCAGATGTATTGACATATGAAGAACGATTAGATCTAGAAAAAAGATTTATAAATGAAACAGCTAGCCCTCTCTGCCTAGACCCATCACCTGTTGTTGGTCTGATTCAAAATAGAATACAATATGAAAGACTTAAATGGAATGATAAAAGGATCAAGAATTCAATGAAGAAATATAAGAAATCATTAGATAATGAGAGAAAAGATAGAGAAATAGCTCAAAATATTGCCGAGGATAAACTCAAGAAAGCCAGCAGCTCAACACCAACATTTCCTATTCTCGATCTTGTTCAAAGACTTAAAGAAACCAAGAAAATTAAGAGAAGGGAGGAAGACACTGTACCTTTATATCCAGTGGTAAATAAAACTTTTAATAAATTTCTAATTATCATTTATTTATTAATCGGTAGTGTACCCGCAATCCCCATTTACCTAAAATTCTAAATTACCTACCTATATTTATTAGATACCTAAAATTATCCTTACATAAAATTAGGTAGGTAGTTTAAAAATTATCTGCCTAAAGATACGTAGGATTCGATCATATTTTCCAAATCTCGCAAACATATTATATCTATGTGAATAATTTGCATAAGCCTAAGCATAAATTCTAAAATAAAATTACATTAAATTCTAATAAAATGGTTGTGGGTGCGGGTACAGACTTTGGAGTGACGATGACACCTTTTTGTTTAATTTTTTTTTTTTTTTTTCTTTTATTGCTTTCATTATAGTTTGATAATGAGCTTGAGCTAAAAGACTATAGATTAAGCTTACCTGTGACTTATTATTTTGACCTCAAACCACAAACTCAACCTTCAATTCAGAAGCTTGTAAAAATTGAATTGGAAAATCTATAAATCTCAAATCATAAAACTTGGAAGATTCTGAAAGTGATACGAAAAGTTAAGAATTCCAACTATGTCATATATTACCTAGTTAAGTACATTATTTATTCCTGTCACTTATTTTTAATACATTTTATTTTACATATCAATCTTCGTATTTTTATAGTATATATATATATAAACTGTTAAAAGTTTAATTGTAAAAATCTATTCAATCAAAAGAAAGGAAATAAACCAATCCAAGATATTTTTTCTTTTCTCTTAAATCTCATCTAAGCTTACGATTAGTCTTTAAAAATATTTTTTTTTTAAACTTTTTCTTATTGTTTATTTACATAGTTAATACCAATAGATAGATCTATCTACTATCTATTGGTATTAGTTAGTATATATTTAAACTTTACTAAACTAACTACATATTTGACTTAAAGCCCTTCTTATTCTATTCTTAGCAATAAACTTTATAAATATTTATGATTACATCCTTAAACAGGCAATTATCTTTACCTGAGATATGTAGTCTTTTAAAATATTATTATAGGTTTCTACGTTATTACTGTATTACGATTATAAATTATATAGGTGTGTAAGGAAAAATACTTAAAAAGCTTAAAACCATGAAATGAAATTATAAAGATGTTGATATTTTACCTAAATTAAATTACATAAAGGATATTAGGTAGGTAGCTAGATTATTTTTTCAAGAGATAAACCAAAAAATATAGGTAGCTCTTTTAATTTTTTTAACCTAAAGAAGAAAATTTTTAGAATTAGGAATAGAATAGAACTCTTTAAGCTTACCCGATGTCCGAAGTTATTGAATATAGCACTTTTTCCTTGAATAATCTTTATTCAAGGAATAATCTTTAATCTTTATGTATAGTAGTCCAAATCTAAACATTCTGACTTTTTGAATTGCCGCTATGGCACTATATGATATTTGTATAGTCCACATTGCCCCAAAATCAGAAAGTCAGAATGTTTAGATTTGGACTACTATACCTTACTACATTTTTTATAATTCTTTATAGAAATATCAAGACTATCCGAATGTTTGTACACCTTCAGATTTAGAAGATATCTTGAAAATCATTTCTCCTCCAGCTGAGCCTGCAGTTTTGAGATCTTTATCTAATGAATGTATTATCAATAAAAAAGAAGAGTTTATTTTAGAAACTGAAAGAAGGAAAAAACCTCATACTACAAAATTGTCCATATTTCAACGAGGTGATGATGATAGTTTTTTTGGAGAATTACAAATGGAAGCAATTTCAGATAATTTACCAGCAACTGTGAATCCAGTCCCAGTCATGCCAGGATCATCATTTACACCATCAACTTCTACAGCAGCAGTTGGTGGAAAGCCTCAACAACCGCAATTACAAGCTACCATTGAGGGTTACTCTACAAACTCAAATCCTGAGACTACACTTACAAAATGTCAATTTGAGTTGGGTTGTTTAAGAAGCGTTCAACTATATGTTCGGCAATTTTCAGAAATTTTCACAGAAGACGGAAGGAGGTTTGTAATTTGGATAACCTATTTATATTAAATATTATATTATTATCTTTTTTTTAGACCTTGTCGAGTAACTTATGAGAAAATTGGCGAACATCCACCAAAATTAATTTATATTAGCCCCAAAGGTAAATTGAATTTTGAATAATTTTACCACCTAATTATAATGTTAATATATTTTATTTAAAGGAGCTCCACTACCTAACACTCAAGTTAATACAAGTACAACGCCATTATCATCCATTCCAACTCCAACAGCTCATCCTGGGCCAACTTCATCAATAAGTAGTAGTAGTAATACAACAACTCAAACTATCACTTCAACAACAACAAATATTGCTCAAAAAACTTTATCATTACCATCACAATCACCAACATCATTAGCGACAGGAACAACCTCTGCAATTTCACAACCTCCAATACAAATTGTACATCCACAGCCCCGAGTATGGAATAATAATGTTTCAAATTCTTCAGCATCTAGTGGTCCTACAAAAGTATACAATGCTGCTTCGAGTACATCACAACATAATAAAACGCCACAGCAAGGTGTTCCAACAGCATCAAATGCTAGTGCTACAGTTAATTTAAATTTAAATGTTAAGTCAACTGGAATTGTGGGGATCCAACAACCTCCTCAACCTCAACAGCAACAAATTTTAACAAGACCGACCGTAAATATAAATCAAACACAAAGATTGCAAGCCCCACTGCCTTTACAAATCCAACAAATATCTAATCCTAGACAACAAATTATCAAACGTCATCAGCAACAGCTACAGCAACAACAACAAACTTCGAATACATTAGCCACTTTATTATTATCAGGTAAACATATTGATCTAAAAAATCGTTCAATTTCTCTTGTCCTTGTATATTTTATACTCAAGTTCAAACCTAAATTGAATTTTTTATTTTTTTTATAAAGGAACTCAACCTAACTCGCAAAATAATCCAAATTCAAGACCTTTTACAATGTCTATACAGTCTCAACAAACACAACAACAGCAAAATAAACCTATTACAATGGTAATTCCACCGCAACCTCAAAATTCATCTACTATTTTAAATCTTAATAATGTGAATATTGGGCCTTTACAAATGTCCCATCAAAATTTTCAACAACACAATCCAAACCAAATAATAATGATCACTTCAAACCAACAAACTGGAGCCACAAATATAAACCAATCACTTTTAAACCAAGTTCAGCATCAAGGAAATCTTGGGAATCAACAAGTTAGTGTGAATATTGGTGCAATTGGAAATATTTTATCTGTTAGCTCAGCGAACATGGTTCATAGTTCTTATCCGACAACATTCTCAAATATTTTGCAACATCGACAAATGCCTAATACTGTAAGTATTATGAGTCCGCCTGGAATTTTGATAAGTAATAATTCAATCGGTAATAACAATGAACTTTTACAGCAGCAACAACGTAGAGATATTGAAGAAATTACTGTTCCTGATCTCAATACACTCTTATCTAATAGTAGTCATCAATTACAACAACAGCAACATTTACAGCAACAACCAAATCAAAAACAAACAACTAATTTAGACGGTTTAAATTTAAATTTGAAATTGGATCTTAATTTAAATTTAACTAATTCAACTTCTTCGGGGAAACAAGATCAGCAAAAAACTTTAATTTATGAACAACCTTCATCTGGGGATATGAATTCATCTTCTGGTCCTGGCCATCAAGGGATTTATAAAATCGATAATTCAAATTTATCGAGCCCAACAAAACAACTTGGCCATCAACAAGGAAATTCATCTAATGTGATAACTTTAAACGATTTACTTTCATCTCCACTTATGGTTGTTTCATCAAGCTCTCAACAAGGCGCTCTAAATACTGGAATTTTATCAAGTCCAACACGAAACAATCAGCAGCAAATTTTGATGAGTCCTCCAACAGTTTCACCATCAAGTTCAACACCTCGATTATCAGGTTTGAAGATAAAAATGATTTAAAGCTAAAATGTTAATCATATAATATTTAAGATTTAGATTACATATTTTAAAATCTTTGCTATTCTATTTTAGCTTTATTGGCAAATACTCCTTCAGCAGATTCACAACAAACTGGAACTTTACTGGGACCCTCAAGTAATATTTCTATTGTTGATTCAACGACATCGTCCTCAAATTTATTAGACAGACTAGCTGCTTCATTAAATAGCAACCAAACTACACAACAAATTAACAATTCAAGAGCAAATAGTAGTGTTACTGGAATTCAGCATCGTTCTGGTTTGGCATCGTTGTAAGTTTAAATATTAATATTTTTATTTAAAATAGGTTCCTTTCTTACTACTTATTATCTACTTGATAATTTACATTTTATGAGAACTAGTTTTTATTCAATACTTATTTAATTTCAGAGCCAGTGTGACGCCAAATGTCGTGCTCGAGAATCCAGTAATTTTTTAATTACATTTTTAAATATTAGGTAATTTAAAGTTAACAAATATTTTTAATTTAAATAGGTTTTAGCAGCAACATTGACAACACCAAATAGTAGATCTCCTTATTACCGACAAATAGCCCCCGCTCCAACTCCTCAACCTCAACAATTAATTAACTTATTGGGATTAGTTAATACACCTTCAACATCTACTGGTAATGCTCAAGCAAGAGGTGGACCTCAACAACAACCACAAAATCCTATAAGAATCAATGGAGGAAAGTCGAATAATAATCCTGGAGCCAACAGATAATTGATTTTTTAATTAAAAAAGTAGGTAAATGTTTTAAAGTTAAGAACTTATTACAAATAATGGTATAACTCACTTAATAAGCATCGCATTCGATTCGAATTTATCACTCACCACATACGTTTATAATAATTCTACTTTTTGTTAATAATTGTATTACGCAAGAGATATGGATAAGCATGCAAGTAAAATAATGCGATTAGGATTAATTAACTTATTAACTTAGTAGGTAGTTAGATTACTTAATTAATAAGAATACCTTACCTTATTAATTACTAAGTAGATCACTCGAAGAGATTTATAAATCTTAAAACATCCATTAGTTTAAATATTTTAAAATACAAGTTACAAGACTTACTTGTATTGTCCAGATCATAAAATATGTGTTTAAATGTTAACGATACCTTTTAATTATTGACTGAAAAACTTTTTAAAAAATTAACTGTTTTCAATCTTAATATAATTGTACGACTGAATCTAAAATCTTAATCCAAAGAACCAAACAAAAAATCAATTACTAAATTTAAATCATGATTATCCTAATATGTAATTGTTAGGATTAGTTTTATGCATTTACCTATATAATTAAGATGAAATAGTAATGCTCACGTGCTCACATAATCTTCAATAGAAAATGTTTACAATTTTAATAATTTTCCGCATGTTATTTTTTGTATAATTGTACGAATAGGGATATTAGTATGCAAGTTTCAGTTACGAGTCTAAAAATGTGATATTTTTAAGATAATTTTTTATTTTATTGTCTGTTCTATTCTAATATGAAAATTTTAGCGTTTTATTTTTTATCAATTAATTTCATTTAAAAAATGAAGCACAGGACTTTGTTCATTATAACTACTTTTTCAGCACAGGACCAAAACTATTTTAGTATTTTAAAATTAAAATTTAAATTAAAATAGTATGTAGGTAATAATTTTTAGTTTTAAATGTTCCATTATATACAGTAGCATTAATTTGTTAAGCATGTACAGTTTATGTGAAAATTTTGTAAAAAAAAGCATGAAATCTCTGTTTTAACTTTTAAGACTACTGTTTTAAAATAGGTAGGTGAATTTTGATGTTAAATGTTTGACATTTTCTTACCTAAGGGTAGAGCAATTACTTGAACTTAAATACTTAAGTATTTTATTATTATTTAGTGTATTTTATAATACTAGACTTCGCTTAAAATTTTATCATAGAAAACTAATATTTAACATAAAGTTTAATAAACTCTAAAATATCGAACATAATTACCTACATAAAAATACATATCCTTAACTATTTAGGTAATATATACAGTATATGTACCATTATTTATGTTTATAGTATATCTTTTCTTGACGTATCAAAAATGATTTCCAATTATAGTTAAAAGGTTTAAATTCTTCTGCTTCTCGAAAATAATTTCAAATTCCAATAAAATTGTTTTCTTTTTTAGTATAGATTTTATAGTTGTATGTAGGTACTAAGGTACATGTATAAAAGGGATTTTTATTGCAATTGCATAATAGTTACATATCTGAGTAAATTAGTTTTTTTTTCTCGAAAAACTTACCTTAATTCGAGTACCTACATACTATAGTACCCTATAGTAATGTCGGATAAGATAGGTAGGAAAAAAAAGAATTGAAATTTATTGCTCAAAGATAATAATATACCTAGGTAGGGTAAGTACTCTTGTTCTTTTTAGAACTTGATGGATAATATATAGCGATAGCGGTATAGAATTTTCATAAAAAGAACAAAAAATGTCTGTCATTAAATTATTTATAGTTAGGTCATCTCGATACTCTTATGAATTCTCTCTATAAAGTTCTTGAAATTTTGAGATTTTACTTTTCCTAATAAGCTAGTTATATTGAGTAAATTTTTAATAAAAATCGACCTGCTGGCAGGCAAATGCAAATTAGATGCTTAATATTTTAAGGTAGTTCAAGGAAGACTTAAAAATTTGGTTGATGAGAAACTACTTTAAAGCGAAATTTCTCCGTGAAAAAGGAATCCAAATACATAAAAGCAAATTGATACTTTTTGTAAGTTTATATTGTTTTCTCATGAATTTGGATTTTTTTTATGAAAATATTATAATATGTAAGTAGTAGTACATACCTATGAATAATAGTAGGTATGTAGTAGGTACATACTATTCATTCTATGAACATAAAATTGATTCAACTAATTCTAAGTAAGGTACATTTCCCATATATCTCATTCAAATCATGGAAAACTTATTTGAAATAAAATGTAAATTATGAATATTAAATTGAATCAATTGAAATTATTCTATACATTTCGTGCTTTTCCTCAATTAATATATGTTGAGTACAAAGTATTCAGAAATGTATAAACTATGAAAGTACCATTACCCTTTATATAGCTTAAAAAAGGTTACATTTACTTGTAGGGTTATACATAGTTGGTAATGGAAAAAGTATTCAGTATTACATAGGTAAGGTACATTATAATTTATTTGTTGTTGATTTGTAAGGTTTACAATTTACAAGGGCAGTATGCTATCTATTTAGTATTTAATACTTGCTCAAAAAGTCCGGTTTACATTAAATATAAAATTTTAGGGAAGCTATTATGTACTATGCTTAAATTAAGTATAATGCATCTATTTATATTGTTAGTATATGCAACCTGCAAAGTACCTTACTATAATAAAAATCATTAAAAAGTATCTTTTCATTTTACAAAATTGTTTTTCCTTTCAAAATTTTACCATAAAATGTCCTAGATAGTCATCAAATAAAGTTCCCTTGTCGCATTGATTATTAAAAAGTATTTTATATCTGTACTCTAACATAAGGTATTTACATTAGATAATTAGTTAGAGAATTACCAATTAAAACTCTTTTGTCAATATTTTAGTAATCGAATCTCTCCTTGCTTACCCTTTATCAATCATAGCATAATTGGTTTGCTCAAAGGATTGAACAAATTTTTGTGTGGTCACAACCGCAAACACTTGGAGTGGAGTGGGAGATAATTGTTACAAATATAGTACGCAAACCTTGTTGTGCAAAAAAATGAGAAAATAATAATTTTAGATTAGGGTTTTATTTAAGTATCTCTAAAACTAAATTTTTCTAATCTAGGTATCTAATAAAAAGAGATTAAAGCCAAAAATTTTCAAAAATCTATTCCACATTTTTTTTTTTAAATTCGTGTTCTCTTTGAAACCTAGATATTGTGAAGTTGAAGTGAATAAAATATCTAAAAAATTTTTTATCTAAAAAGTTTTCTTTCAAAAAGTTAATATTTAAAGTTGATTACGAATGCTTCTACAGATAGTACTAGTATGAGTAGGTACCTAAATGCATATTACTTGTATGTACATAGGTAGGGTACTCGTATATTGATAGAGCTAATTTTTGGTAGTAGTTTATTATTGATTAAATTGTAAGTACAAATAAGAATGTCACTTCTGGACTGGATAGATAAAATATACCCTATTTGATAGTTCGTGTTAAGCATCGTGTTCAATTTCTTATTCTTATTCAACTTCTAGCAGTAGGGTACATAAAACATAAGTATGTACTAGTACAAGTAGGTAATGCCGTTACAAGTAATGTACATTTTTAAACCGAATTATCTATCAAATTATGTACCTGGACTGGACAGTTGATTCCAAGATATTGACCGAATACTTACTTACAAATTGCCAAGATTAATATTTTATTCTAAAAAAATGTAATAAAATGTATTACTACAAAAAATACAAAAAACTATTCATATTCTCATTTCTACTACTCTCAACTCTGCCGATGATTTCCTATCTCTTCAATGATTCAACTGGTACTGGTCAAAGACTTTTCCTCAGATTTCAAAAGGTTTTTTACGAGATTAATATATCTATGTCTTGCATACTCTTAATAAAAAATTTGCTTATCTAAACTGAACATCTTTTTTTCCACTATTTTTTGGTAGGATATGGAAAGTTATGATAAAGAATCAAGTTCAAATGGTATAAGAAAGACAAGAATTTTATTCTGGACAGGATACTTTTCAACTGAGAAATCATTAAAAGGTTGGGGGATAGACATTTCTCAAATTAATAAAATGTTCAGACGGAATGGAGCTCCTTGTGAGATTTCTTTAGATAAAAATGCTCAAGAATCATATGATGCTCTGGTCTATATGCCATTTTTTGATGTTCTACCTAGGTAAGTATTTTTTCTGATTTTTACACATCTTGTGCGAGCGAAGCGAGCACTTAATATTCAACTTTGCTTGTACTTTGTCCGTCCTTGTGTTTATTCGTCTGTACAGAGGAATACTCGAAAACAATTTTAGCCAAAATAGCAATATGAAGGGCCCTTATAGGGTCTAGTTGTGCCATTTTGACAAAAAATAGCTGTGGAAATGATTCTAAAGATGTTTCTAAATTCTAGAATTATAAACTCGAGGTATTCAACTTGAAAAATCTTTAAACTTTTTGATTTTTGATGATTTTTTGACTTGATAAATCGACCAAGATGATTTCAAGAACCAAGTGCAATTTTGATAAGCCCATTTAGTTCATTACTTATTACTATTATTTCTATTACTTATTACTTATTACCAATGTACACAGCAGTAAGTAAAAAGTTTGAAAAAATATACAGATTACTTACGAAAAGAGCTGGGTATAAATTTTCTGAAATGTTTCTCTTTTAATACAAGTCCTCATACATCATACATTATCATTTATTGCTGTATTGTGATCCTCATACTCATAGTCCTCTGCTATGTGAGCTGAATAGTTGAATAAAATTATGAATATTATACGCTTATCCTTATAGATAGACTCAAGTTTAAGAGTACTTTTAACAAAAAAATGTAAAAAAAAAAAGTAACTCATATACTTACTTATGGATTACTTATAGGTATCCGAGCCGAGACTCAAGACATCAAAATCAAATTTGGATTTTTTATGGGTACTATAAGAATTAAAAGATCATCAAACTCTACAAACAAATCATTAGAAAATAATTATCATTAAATTGTCTACCAAAAACCAACACTTACTTACCAAAACAAAAGTATCTGCTTAAAAATCCGAATATTTCGCATTTTCAATATACAAAGTTTCTTGTACTTAAAAATCTATCAAAACTTTTTGATAATTAGAATTTTGTAGTTACATTTGTTTTTAGGTAGGGTACCCTACTCAAATAATTCAGGCCATTTTTTATAGCTATTTCAAATTGTTTAATTTGCATATTTTGTAGCTAGAAAGCCCATTTTATACCTATACAAATCTCCAGCATTTGAATGGAAATTACAACTGGACAGCTACATATCGACAAGATTCGGATATTTATTTTCCATATGGTCGATTTATACCAAGGTCAAGGAGGGTAAAATCAGACGAGCCAATTTCGAAGCCATCAATCGATTCAATAAGGTTTGTAAACAAAATTAAATATTAAAATTTTCATGTTCAGCTCAAAGATACTTATAGGTAATACAGATAGTACATTTCAAGTTTGATTCATTAGGCCACTTATATCAGTATAATCCCATAAGAAAGTGTCAAGAAAATAAGTGTCAAGAAAAAGTAACTTTTGTATCTAGAAAATCTAGGAAATATCAAGAAAAAATCTTAGGAAAAGTTGATATTTACTTTTATATCCAAAATTTTGAAAATAATTCGTGTTAAAATAGATTCTAGACAAAATGTATCAAGAAAAAATAAATTTAGTTGATAGCTAGGCCTAAAATTAAGATTAAAATTTCAAAAAGTTTGATCAAAATTTCAAAAATTTGACTAATTTATCTTATATTAGGAAACGCAAAATGGGTATTTGGATGGCAAGTGATTGTGATGTGTTCTCAGACCGGAAAGCCTTCATAGATGAGCTACAAAAGTACATTTCAATCGACGTGTACGGTTCTTGTGGACCTTACAAATGTGATAGAAAGCAGAATTGCTACAAGAAATTGTCAAATTTATATCGATTTTGGCTATCTTTCGAGAACTCACTGTGCCAGGACTATGTAACTGAGAAATTCTACCGACCACTAATGTACGGCTCTGTCCCTATCACATATGGACTTGGCCAATATTCACAAATTGCTCCAAATCATTCATACATTAATGCATTACACTTTTCAAGTGCTAAAAGCCTAGCTTATTATCTTTTAAGACTTACAGCTTATCCTGAGTTATACATGGAATATTTCAACTGGAAAGATCAATGGATAGTTCAAGAAGAATCGCAAGTTTTTGAGCAAAATTGGTTAAATTTATGTCAAAAACTAAATGATAGAGGAAATGGGCAGAAAAAATCATATTTTTACAAAGATATTGACCATTGGTGGAATAACATTAAAATGGATCGTAATAATCACAATCATCATACAAGTATCAGTAGTACTTCTGATACTTCTGCTTGTGTGAATAAGAATCCTGGCAAGATAAATTATTTGAAGAAAATTCTTACATTTCTCACCTAAATGAGGTGGCTTTTTTCTGAGTTTCTGAGGATGAGTAAAATGCTAATATCTCAAATATTATGCTAAAAATCTAGTTATACAATACAAGAGTGATAAGGATAAGGACAAGGACTTGAAATTGAATAAGTCAGAAGCTAAAATGCAGCAGACATTGGACATTTTGCAGAATTATAATTTGACAAAATTCAAGAAAAAGAACTCGATTCAATTTCTAGCATCTACTATTTTGTTTTAAAATCAAAATTTTATCAGAAGCAGAACGTGAAATTTCAACTTTTTTGAAAAATTGTCTAAATTTTGACCGAAATCAAAATAAATAGTGTTTAAAATAGCCAAAATATGTACTAAATGCCAGGTAATTTACAAATATTTAAGTACCCTGCTCTAATAAGGTAGGTAATAGGTAAGAAAATAAATATTGCAGCCAAAAATTGTACAAATCTAGAAATCTAAAAATAAGACATTTCTAGTTAGCCTCTTTTTAGCTCAAGGGGCTGGTATTTTAAAATACTAACCTTAAAGTATTGGAAAACTTCGAAAATGTTTAGCTCTTGAACTAACAGCTATCGTATGTAGATATAAATTTTGTGACATTTTTTTGGGACTTGTAACATTTCAAAATTTGACTGAAAGTGTGTGTTAAATGCTTTAAAATTTAGTAAATTTCTGCTTATCAATCAAGAAAGAAATGAACATTTTTACATATTTTAAGATGTACTTGTATTGTAGTATCTACTCTAGTATCTGTATCTGTAGGTACTAAGGTTAAGAGTTGACTATATTTTTCAAATTTTTTGAACAAAAAAGTGTAATAAAGTTCCCCTGAATGAGCTGACAGGATTGAATTAAATTGACATACCTACAAACAGACATTCGACCACGTTCATTTCAGTCATACACACACATCTGTGAATCTCTCTTTTTACTGAATTGTACAAAAATTTTCTGAATTAAATGTTTATTTACTAGTATATAAGAGACTTGTCTCCAAAAGAAAAAAAGTGGCCTTTCCAGTATTTTTAAATTAAAAGTATCTGTATAGTTGATAAGTAAAATGTGTCGGGTTCTAAAAATTCCTACTATGCTTGCTGATGTAATGAAAATGAAATAAAATTAATTTAAATTTAAGAAAAAAAATAAAGATTTGAGAATTGAATTAAACATTTGTACAGATACTACTCGTACATGCATGGGGGTGAGATCAAGTGAGATTGAGGCAGTCAGTCAGAGTTGAGTAAAAATTTCAAATTCTTACGGCAAAAGATGAAAGACTTGAGATAATTTGATGTGAATTTACAAGTTGAATTTTGAATTTTAGCTATGAAATTTTGATGAACCAGAAAGCTCTCACAAGAAAATTAAATTATTGCAAAATATTTTCTAATCTTTAGTAGGGTACCTCTCTAATTCTTGAGTTTTATAAAAAACCTAAATTAGGTAGTCCTCTCCAGATTTTTATGCTAAAACCAAAAGTTTGCGAAGAATCTGGTGATAATTTTGACGAAATTTTTCAAGATAAATCGATTGAGAGATATTGAGTATCGTAAAAATGTCATTTTTACAGATAATTACTAGGTGATAGGTAGGATCGACTTGCATTTGCGATATCTAAGATGTTTAGAAACCATGTTAGACCTAAAGTTAATAAATTACTACTAAAAAATTTCAATAAATTAGACAGGAATTGGTCAATATTTTAATTCAATTAATTTTCTACATACACATACTACTTTCCTATTAGAGTATTTTCATATCATTGTCATACAGCTTTGAATAGCCCGATTTTGACCACAATTTTTTTTGAAAATACAATAAAATGGATTTTCTAGAGCTATATGTTTAAAAACTGCCATATAAATACATATAAATTTGAGTCTAAAATTGGGCATTTCAAAGCTGAATTTAACGAATATCAGTCAGTAGTCCATAGAATTTATATCATTTGCAAAGACTATTATGAAAATACTTAATTCAAATCTGTGTTTATATGCGAGCTACAAATGTGAGTAAAGGACACTCCTTAACAAACTTCTGATTTTTTTTCCTGCCTTAGCAGTTTTTAAAATTTTGATCTGATCTTTCTTTCTGTGTTCTTTTGAGTTTCGGTGCGGTCTCGTGAAAACAAGTGACCATCGACGACGGCGGCGGTCAACTTTTTTACGAATAAAAATACAAAATGATATATTCAGGCAGCTTTAATTGTAAAACATACAACTAACTTAACTTACTACCTATATACTGTAGTAGTACTCGTATAAGTATGTACTTGAGAGAAAAAATATTTTGTTCGGTAAGAAACCGGTCAGTTTCACTACTTTCAGCCACTTTCATTTGGATCCCCAGTCGGTTTCTTGAATTTTTTTTGTGAAATAAAAAAACTTAAAATCTAGCACTCTAGCACACACACATAGTCCATAATGTGTATAATGTATTTCATATAGTAGACAGGAGATAGACAGACAAATGTTCAAATTCAAGTTACACAAAATAATGCACAAAATGTACAAGATAGATAAAATAGAAATTCCTTCATGCCTTCAAATTACCACCAAGAGTTATGAGTAGTACTTTTATCCCTTTTTTTTACACAAAAATATTTTCATGATTATAAATTTGATCTAAAGTAGGTATCTATCAATTCTACAGAAAAATAGCCGAAATATTGCCGAAATACTTTTAAGTCTAATCAAAATAGATACAAAATCCTCAAATTATTTCAAAAACGTTCAAAATGTCCAAAAAATTTCAAAAGTTTGTAGGTACGAGTCGCGACTCGCGAGTACTTTAAAGAATTTCAGAAAAAAGCCAAATTTACTGATAGAGTAGAAATTGAGAAAAAAATCGGCAAAAAAGTCTAAAATTCTCATTATTAGGCTACATAATTATGATAATTTGGAAAGAATTTTGAATAGGAATTCTATATTGTGATTATTTTAGCAAAATCTAAATTTTTCCCCAAATAATTGCCCAAGTTTTCTTGAAAATAAGTTTCAATTTGTTTAGAAAACCTCATTTAGGTAGGTGAATTTAAAGTACCTTAATTTTATGACTGCCTGTAATTCGAATTTTCGATTATTTTCTGTATTTTAAATGGTAATTTAACAAGTTCCTATACATACTACCCTACTTAAGGATATACATTTTTTTGATAAAATGATTACTAACTAGAAACCTAGTAAGTAGGTATATATAAAATTCTTTATACTTAATTAATCTGGCTGATAGGTAGGGTACTACTGACTGTTAAGCATTAGGTATGCTTAATACTTCTTTTAAACTATTTGAAATCGAATTATCATTACAGTAAAGTAATTGATAATTGCCAAAAACTTGAATTTTCGAATTGTTTGTGAACCTCAATAATCAATTACTATTTGCTATCTTATTATGTACCTACTATGTTACTACTATGCCATTTTATTATATCCTTAAAACTCTTGAATAACAAATGAGCCGACTTGACTTTGACTTTGACTTTACGATCAATTTCCCTACAGATGGTCATTTCAGATTTTTGTAACTATTGATATTTGCATTTCTTTCAATTTTGACCTCAAAATTACCCTAACTTTTCATTTACAAACTCTACATTCTACAATAGATATGTACGAGTACGATATATAGTCGATCGAATAAAACAAAATAAATAAATAATTAGATAGATATAATAAACTGATATTGGTGGTAGTCCATTATTCATTATTCATTATTCATTCTAGATGCGTTTTTCTCATTAAAATATGCGTATTTTAGTAGTAGTTTATAACCCTTAAGTCTTTAAAGTAAGGTGCTGGATCACTCTCACATAGTCATCTACAAAATCATCAAAATTCATAATTTTTCTAAATGATACCTTATAACTAGTTATAATGGAATATCTGGCCTTTATATGAGGTTTAGAATGCAAAGGCTTGAAAGCCGAATAGATCCTTTCATAAATTTTGGAACATAAATAAGGTACCATCTATATATATATAGGTAATTGACAATCTCGATGACTAGGATGCGAATCATCCATCTCAATAAACTTTAAATTATTATTGGACCAATACTTGCTGTTATTTACTCAAAACAGTGTTTGCGTAATTTTATTATTTTGAACTTAAAAAAATTCTATCAAATTAAGTCTGAAACACTTCTAATGCTAAGGAAAATGGATATTTTTATGGTTTTTATATTATAATGTAACATGTCTAATGTCTAGTGAGATAGGTAGGATACTCTATTTTTAGGAAAAATTTCGGTTTTTAAACATATCTCTCTAATTAAGGGTACTTTTGAAATTTCTGAAAATTTTGACCTTTTTAAATTTTCAAAAGTCCCTATAATAAGAGTCCGTATGATTATGATTGTTTGACCAAATGTCCATGGTCTATACTAGATACTAATACTTTGCCAAAAAACTAAAATCTAAGGCTTAGGATTATAATTTCGAAGATTAAAGTCAGCAGCTCATAGTACTACTACTGACTACTACTACTAGATAGTAGAAATGACTTTACCAAGTTTTTTGGATTAAGAATTTGAAGATTAAAGAATCCTCGGTTCTTTCAACTTCAAACTTCAACCTTAATTAAATTACACTCTGAAATGAAATGTGCTTTTTTTCTCCTCAGAATGCATCTGTATCTTAGGATTAGTACCTTAGTAAAGAGAATCTCAGATGAATATGAAGGGCGAATAAAAAAAATCCTCAAGATTGATACATAATTATCATAAAAGCTATCTTTTTTTGCCTTATTAATGTGCTTATAACACTAGGTCTCTTCGTGTTTGAGTCTTGCCAACCATTTTCATGTTTTTATTTTAAAAAGTATTAGGATTAAAGGATAATACCTATAGTAGTATAAGAAGGCATTCTATCTCTTCATCTAATGTCTACTTAATAATCCAAAGTAAAATATAAAATACCGATACTCTAACTTATGACTTTTGTAATGGCCTTTTGTACTATTACTAGTAGATAGGATATAGTATATAGAATATACTAATACTCGTAGTAGTAGAAAAAAATCACATTTCAAAACTTTCAAATTAAGGGTATACTTAATACTCAATCTTATGTGAAAAATGGATTTGAGAGTTTTTGCAGCATATTTCTAGTAGCTATAATTATTGGGTTGCAAGTCTCAGAAGACATAAAAAAAATTTGAATTTTTTAAAGCAGCAATACCTAGATTTAATATCTGGATTTTATTCCTATTAGGGCTCGGTATTTTACACTAAATTTCTAATACGAGGATTTCTTGTAAATATCAAAAACCAAAATATTAAAAAAATCATAATTCCTTGCTTATTGGGCGAGCGAAGCGAGCCCTTACTATTCAATTTGCTTGCACTTTGTCCGTCTGTCTGTCTGTCTGTGTGTGTGTGTGTCTGTCTGTCTGTTCGTGGCATAAATCGAAAACTACTCGACCGATTTTAACCAAATTTAGAATGAAGGCCCCTTAGAGGATCTAGTTGTGCATACTCGACAAAAATTTCAGATTGTCCCACCCCTTGGGGTTCATGGGCCCCTTTAAGGGTCTCCCATGTTAATCAAATGGGAAAAATCGAAAATGAGGTTATAATTGGCTTTAGGAGTAATCGATAACGGAGATTCAGAATTTGATATCCGTTTGACCCATTTTTTTTACAATTTGATGATATAAATTTGGGCATTTTGACCTCTGTTTCAAAAATTTCAGATAATGAAAAGGATATTTGATAAAATGCATTCTTCAGCTGAGAGAGTCTATCTGTAAAAAAAATTTCCTTGCCAATGTTTATCGAATATTGAACTTAATAATTTGAGGGTTCTTCTTCTTCGATTATACTGTTCAGAGCAGTGGCAGTAAGTAAAGTATTTCCCCAAACCTTTTTTTTATGATGGGAAAGCGTTCATTTACGAGAAGTTTGAGAGAGAACTGTGAGTTTATAATCTATTAGATTTAAATACCTATCTGGGAGCAATTTTAAAAATTCAGTAAGCAATAACTATACATACAATACAATATATAGGTAAGTACAACTAATAGTAATAGTAGTATTTAGGTAGGTACTATGCAGATCAGATGGGCATGAAATGAATGAGGTAATAAAGTAAAAGAAACGCACCCAGTGGAGATTAAACTAATTATTACTTGCTGATGAAAGTCCTGCCTTTTCGTTTGGTCCAAAATTTAAATATTTTTCCAAAGTACATTATTCTGTACAATAGGTACAATACAATCAGTAGGTAGGTATACTTAAGAATGGTTAAAGGTGAATATAATATCGCATATTTCATCCATAAAACCAATTATTTAAAATATCCATCGATTTTTTTTACCTTATATCAGTAGATTCAAATTCAAAGATACATCGATATTTAATTTTCCATGAATAAAATTCTAATTCAGATTCAGAATCAAAAATGACCTGAGGTTTATCTACTACTGACTTGAAGCTATTGCTTTATCACTACTATATAAATTTTATTACATAATAAAGTCAAAGAGAAAAGGATCTATGTATTACGAATTTTAAGATAACAAAAATCAGCAGACTTCTAAAGTCAAATCAAAATGCCTAAAATCTACATTTATCTTTACCTATAATTTCAATAAAAAGTTGATTCCAGCATATGTATTTTTTCTAAAAATCTCTTTCCAAATGCCCCAATACCCCTAATATGGTACAATGTAGGGGTAAATTTAGAATAGTTCAGAAGTTTTTAAAATTTGGAAAAATACAAATTCTCCATCTGAAAACAGGTAGTTTAAATTTCAAAAGATGTCGATTATCCTTAATCTACTGCTAAAAATGCATATTTGACCCATTTGGTCTCATATATCTAAAGATAAGGATAAGAGTTACAATTACAACGACTTAAATCATTTTAAAATTCGATAATTTTAAAATTTTGGTCGAATTTTGTCATAATTTTCAAATATACCTATGAAGATTTCGGGTATCAAGTTTTGATTCGTAAAAAAATTATCGAGTAATTGTGATACTTTTACCAGATGCTAGAAGTTCAAGATGTTTTTAGGACATTTTAACATGTTTATTGTTTAATTTATCAGTGTTTTTTTTGTCTCAATTTTTGCCTTTTTGCCAAACAATTACACAAATTCAGAGTTTTGAATTTGAGTGTCCATTGTCTTTGCGTGTCTTTCTCATAAAAATCTTCAAAATATGTAATGAATAAATTAAAATTATTGAAGTACTGATACCTACTATACTATATCAGTAGTACTGATAGTAGTACATAGTAAGTAGTTAAAGTTTTTTCATAAAACCAAAAACTTGTCCTTGTCCTGGCAATTGGAATCTTTTAAACTTTAAAAAGTTAAAAGAAGTATGAAAAATTTAATACTTCTGGCTTCGCCTTATCAGCAGTCAAAATCTCTCAGTTTTTTCGATTATTTGTTGCTTTATTAATATTCTTTTCGCGGAGTATCTTAATCTTGAAAATACCTACTCTAGTACTCGTAGTACTTTTAAGATTCAGACAAAAAAACTTTGTATTATTTTACACAAGAGAGTAGATAAATTCTTAAAGTAAAAGATAAATAGATTTGATCATCAATTACACCCTCATGAGTCTCATGACAATATCTATTAGGCCAAATTTAATTAGGATTTCAGCCCCTTCATGAATATTTTAACTCTCCCTCAAAAATTCCAGCAAAAAAGATAGTTAAACAATATTAGGAAGGAACTACTTTAAAATATCTATTATTTTACCAATTACCTTTAAACATCATCTTGCGTTTGCAGTTTGCATTCGAAATTCAAAATATTCGAATTCGATTCGATGTTGAAATCCAATCCAACTTGAAAGAATTTGCCAATAATTTGGTAAGGTTTCAGAAAGGTTCAAAATGTTAAAATCCAATTCATCAAGTGTCAATTTAAAAATATTAATTTAGTAATGGTTCAAGATCAAAACAGAAATACTTTGTAATAAGACAGAAATATTTGAAATTATTCATCAAAATAAAATCAAAAAAGTTCTTTTTAAAGCTAAAAATTCAAATACCTATGTACTTTCTTTACTGATACTGAGCAGGGCAGGGTTTTAATAAAGGCTCCGATTTAATCTAATCCCTATTTTGGTTGAATTTACTCCTATGTTTTTGGTCTAAAATCCCTGGAAAATAATATAAAATTTTAAAAAATCCTAACCTAAACTAAAAACATTTTGGGTTAATTCCATACAGGGGTAAAGTTAGACCAAAAGTAGGTATAGGTGGAAATTCAGCCAAAATAGGGATGAAATTAAGTCTTAATTAATTAGATTTTACTATTCTTACAAAATAAATATGTGATTCACAATCAAATTGAGGCAAAAATAAAAAATGTCTTTTATCCACCAAATTCTATTAAAAAATGCCAAATATCGCAAAATATTTCAATTTTAGATACCACCTCTCGATTCATTTTGAATATTTTAAATAGAGATCAAGTGACCTGATGATTCTTTGCGATTTTAAGCAATTTTTGTCTAATTCTCATATAATTGCGGCTGCCAATCAAATCTAACTCTAATTTACGATTAATAGACACCATCATCATTAAATGGCCAAAAATTTTACATATTCAAAATCACGTCATTGGCATCAACCATTGGTTTTTAGTCATGCTTGTCATAAGCATAATGTACTGATATGTATGGTATGGTACACCTGTATGATTATTATATTACAAGTATACCACCCAACTTTATAAATGTTTACAATAATTTTTAAAATGTTCACAAAAAAAATTGTTCAAATTGTTGATTACTCATCATAATTTTCCTTTCTGTACTTATTCCTTTAGAGTTCTATACACTAGTATAGTATGATATGATTTGACTTGAAAAATTTATGAAAATTTTTTTAGTACAAGTAGTCATAATCGAAATAAATTGTTTTCATTTCACAGTATAACCCAATGGGGGGTACCTATAAATCTCCCATAAGATTCAATTTCAATTGCCAATTCAATTAGACCTGAAATCTTGAAGAGTTCTTGCTTGCAAATATAAATTTGTATTCATTTGTTGAGATTTGATGGATAAAAAATATACAAAAAATTTATAAAATACACATACTTAAGTATCCTAGTACTACTATAGCTAGTAGTATATGAGCATGAGTACGCGTACAAAATTAATTTTAAAGATCACAAAGTACTTGTATGAAAAATTAATGTCTCGAATTTATCCCCTGAATAAATTACAATTTACATAATATTATAAACGATATAAATACACGTAAGAAACCCAAACAAATAGTAAATACATACATATATGTAGGTAGGTACTATTAGTACTAGTAATGCTCAAAATGTCTGGTTCTTTATTTGCATATTATTTCAGAGTTCTGAGATAGGATTTTGGCAATGACATTGAACTAATGAGAGTCGGACATCAAGTCAATTTTAAAACTATAAATTTGGAATTTATAGATTTTTTTCTATTTTGGCTCAAACTTTGAAATTTTGAAAGCTTACTGTAAAGGTCCTTTAAGGGACCAGAAAAATTCAAAAATATTTCTTAAACCAATGGTTCAGGTCATTGAAAACGACGGAGTTCATATTTTTTAGGCTTTTTTAGGCCTAAAATGTCTACAATCTTTCTGCGTTCTTAGCAAAACCTGACAAAAAATGCAAGTAGATAATTTTATGAACTTTTTGATGGTTTTTGAAAACTTTTTTTTGATAAAATTTTATAAAATTTTAAAGTCAAAATTGGAAAATATCCCTAAAAACAACTCAAATTTTACAGATTAGATTTCCTCAAGTGGTATTCATGAATTTCTAAGATAAATCGATTAATGAGTTCATTAAGGTAGAGTACTATAAATTTCTGCAATTTTTTAAATGTTTTTTGACCATTTTTTACTTGTCCAAATGACCTAGAAATCTCATAAGCAGGTGTACCAACAAGGCATAATAGTATTTAAATTTAATACTTAGAAATTTGAATAATCAAAAATCGCAAAGCAAAAAAATACAAAAAATGGCTTTGATACTCTAATACGTAATAGTTAGTTGACCAAATATAAAAACTGATTCTCATCATGACTTGATTTGGGACCACTTTTTAAGAATGGGGAAGTACATACTTGTAATTGAACACATAAATACTTACTGGTATAATAGATAATGGAAATTGCTGGAACCAATTTTCAATGCCAAACTCTTAAAACCTATATAAAGCATCATTAGGTCATAAAATTTAAGACTATTCTTTCCAGTTCTTCTAAAACAACAACTTTATTTCTCTAAATTAGCATCTTCAAAATGTTTAAATTGGTAAGAATCTTCATTTGAAATTTTGCTAAATTTTGCTAATTTTTGATTTTTTTGTCAAGTTTTTGGTAGCTACTTTATTAGCTGTGGCTTCAGCCGCACCTCAACTCCTTTATTCTTCACCTCTCGTTTATTCATCACCTTTAGTTCATCATCAGGTCGTTCCTCAAGTTCTCCATCATCAGGTATATCCAGTAAAATTTGCAAATTTTGCAAAAATTTATGTAATTTTTAATGGTACTATAGGTCGTACCACAAGTTCAAGTTGTTCATCAAGCCAGAGCTTTACCAGTAACTCATCAAGTTGTCGCTCCAGTTCAGGTAGTCTAAAAATTCAAAAAATTTTGATTTACATAAAATTGAACTGATTTTTTTTGAAAATTTGGACCAGGTTGTACCACAGGTCCAGGTAGTTCAAGCCAGAGCCCTACCACTAACACATCAAGTAGTAGCACCTGCAACAACTGTTGTCCAAGTTCCAAAAGTTGAAGTTACTCATGAAAAAGTTGAACAACATGGCTATCAAATTGCCTACTAAAACTCAAAATTAGACATGTTTTTATCACTTTTATAAATAGCCATTTTTGACGATATTCTAGAAAAAATTTGACAAAATTTGACATTTTTTTCCTACTATTTTGTAATTATAAACTAGTTTTGTATGTACCTAACTTTGATCATAATTTGACAAAATTTTATATTTTAAAATCTATTTTTAATCACTTATGTAATCTTAATTATTAATAAGAGGATGTAATTGTTATTTCTTGGACAATAAATTCGCGTTCTATACTGATACTACATACCTACAATACAATATGTCATTAATACCCTACACTAGAAATCTAACAATTTGTTACATTTTAAAGCATTTATTTACTTCATAATTCATAATAATTACACTTGGCAAGTGTAAAAAAGCAAATAGATAGTAGTGTATGCTTAAGCAGTATTTAATAATTTCTACAATACTTCTAGATTCTAGCATAGTAGTTAGTATTTATGTAAGGGGGAAGTGCAATTAGCTTTTTAATTACATGCTTAAGAACATTTTAAACCATTGCATTATAGAATTATTGTTATTAATTCCACAATAACTCCGCCTACCCAGAAAGTTTTAAAAAAAGCTCTTTCTTTATCTTCTAACACTAACTTGTCAAATCCGTAAAATATCAAAAATTTTGAAATATCTAAAATTCCTTGAAATCCATCTATAATATAAATTACGTAAATTTTCCAAATTAAAAAATAGTAGATAGGAAATTTAGCTCCATTTTTTAATAATTTTTTGAATAATTTTGGAAACCTTAAATTTAAACTAATCCTAATAAAAGTTTTTGGATCCTCTAGGATGGTAATAGCCAAATTTTAGCCAAATTTTGATAAAATTCTCTCTCATTTTGAAATATGACTGCATTTCCTACTTTCATATCAATTCTTGGTCTTGGTTAGCTTAATATCATTACCAGTGTTCTATACTAATACTATCATAAGAACTTTTGAAAAATAACCGAAATAAGGCTTTGTTAAGTTGGTGAAACTCTATCTAGTTCTGTGAAAAATCTATTTAAAATTAAAAATTTACTCTAATATGTATGAAAACGGATACTTATAGTTGATATATTGGATAACTGAGGTTTTAAAGAGAGCAACTTTATATTAAAATCTAACTTTGAAAATTTCAAATCGTCAATCATAAGCAAAATCTCAAACAAAATTTCAGTCAAAAATCATTTAAATCCTTCCACATTTGAATAACTTTACTAAAAACTTTCCAAATATCAAAATCTGTAATTTCAAAGTTGATTTTTTGAATTTGGACATAAAATCCTAGAGAATCTAGAGTTTCTAGATATGTACTTGGTAGAATACTTAATTGGAATAGGTGAATTAGTTGTACCATTAAATCTCTCAAAACTAATAAGTACAAGTAGTAGTTTAAGTAAATAAACTAGGAAAAAATCTACTACTTACTAGATACTACCACTACTACCTGTAGTATGATTTTAATAGGCTCAAAAAAACGAAAAAAAAAAACCAAAGTATCTACTGATATTTAAGCTGAAATAAATGAGAATCATGGATTCAAAAAGTTTGTGTAAAAATGCGTTTTTTCCCCTCGACTGTTTCGAGCAACTTTTGAAAGATTTACTTGCCTATAAGGGCTAGGTCATAAATACTTGCCGAGGTTTTATGTTTATTTGATTGTTCTTACTTTTCTTAAATAAATCTTGGTTTTTTGTAGTAGTACCTAGTACACATAGTAGATAGATCCTAATACATAGTATACTGTATAATAGGATAGTAGATTGAAGATACTTTGAATTTGATTGTATTTTTTTCTCATTAACATAGATTGTTAAAGGGGGAAATTTGCACTTCATTTCATTTCAATAGATTTTACAAAAAAGAATCTAAACTGCAAATTGTAATTGTCATACCCTTTTAGTTCCAAGTTTAAAGTTTGTATAAATGACTTGGAAAGTTGTTGAGAAGAGAAGAGGCAAAAATGCTTTTTTAGTTTTTAGAATCTTGTACTATGAACTACATACAATGTATAACCCATCCTTGATTTATTCTTATCTAAGAAAATGTGTTCCTGATAAGAGACCATAATAAAATTTCGAGTTTTAAAACACAAGAAACCATCAATGTGTCTTGAAATCTTGGAAATTTGTCTACGATCCTTATAGTACAGAGTATAAGGAATTAGGAATTATATTTTCGATTCATAAAATTTCTAATCTGATACGATACTGATAAGTTTAAGACTTTAATTTTGCAAAATTCCATCACATTTTGAAATTTGATTCTGTATAGGTTCTGTAGTAGGGTACTTACTTAAGTTTTAAGTCAATTCTTACTTGGTTTATTTATGTATCAAGTATACTTAAACATTGCAATTTATCCAAAATTCAAAAAAAATTGACATTATGTTTGATATTGATTAGGCTACTCTAAAATTTAGTTACAAGAGCAATAATTTTTCAACGAAGAAATTTCTGAATTTTTTTTATTTTTTGCATTTTTAAGTCATTCTAAATAAAATTTACAAATTTTTTGAAAATTTTCAGTATAAGATCTTTATCTTGCAGTTTTTTTTGGAATTTTAGATTTTGGTTAAAAAGTAACTTATTCTAAAAATTATATGAACTTTCAATTTTTAGTTTCAAAAATTGCTATCGGACTGTTCCATAATCTAATTTATCACTAATTTACTCTACCCTACTAATCATTGTAGGGGTAGATTAGGGATAATTGGGAAGCGTTTTTAAAATTTAGCCTGAAATTTTTGTATCTAGATTTGTATTTAGAACAATTTTCAAAGGAAGGATCTGTAATATTATTTTTAGCAAATTGAATCAAAGTACAGATATAGACGAACCGACTAGAAATTTAAAAAAAATCAAATTTTGTGATTTATAATATAACTAATTTGTCTAGATATATAAACAAGGCAAAGGCAAAGGCAAAGCAATATCCATTCAAAAATACTGTTTACAAATTTCAAAAACTTCTCCATACTATCCCTAATCTACCCCTAATCTACCCCTATTGGCTATTTTTGGCTTGATTATCTACTTAGGATATAAAGCTACAATCTATGGACAATTTTCTAAACTTTATTTTGGCATAAAATCGAATAAAAATCCACAAATCTTCCAATTAAAGTATGATCTGATCTTTGTGAAAGAATGTCTATTTTTTCTCAATCATCTTGTTCTCAAATAGTTAGGTATTTTGCATTTCGCCTCACCTTTTATGGCCGACCTTTTGGATCTTGTGCATCATTTCTCGCCGCTCTTGGAA
>JAQIXA010000310.1:0-48874 GCA_034699045.1 Nanhermannia cf. coronata Gr-Ori-00579
GTATTTTTGGATGATTCCTTTATGTTCATATATGGTATATATATATTCTGATAGAGCTCGTAGAGCTCTATCGAATGGTATATAACATCACCTATTTCAATTAGCGGGAAGTTTGAAAATATTAACAAAATGTTTAAATATTTTGATTTTTTTAAATTTTGATAAAATTTTGGAAAAACTCCTAATAATTATTTGTACTATTACATATATTCTGATAGAGCTTGATGAGCTCTATCGATTGATATGTAGCTTTGCCTTTTTATTCGGCGGGAAGTTTTGAAAATTTCAAAAAAATTAAAAAAAAAACATTTAAATTTCAAAAATTTTGGATTAAAATAAAATAAGAACTTTAAAATTAAACTATATAAATTATCTTGTAATCTGAGGGTGCGGGCTTTCGTGAGGGTAAAACCGTTTTATTAATATTTACCATTACTTCTATAAATCAGATTTTGTTTAATAAAAATCCATACCTAAAATATAAAAAAAAAACAGTCTATAATAGATAGTAATTTATTAAATGAATTCAAATTAGGTAAATACGAGTAATAATGAATCTTTTGAACTTTCCAATTTAGTTTTTAGCTTTTATTTTTTTAAGCTTCTTTATAATTAAATAAAAATATCTGTAGGTACTTACTTAACTACTACTTACTTAGAACTTTAAATTTTATTTACTTATTATTTATCTATTTATCTTTAGTGTAATTTAATAGACTCTAATTGATTAAAGTTTAAAAGTATGATTAAAAATAGTGATTGAAAATTGTAAATATCTCAACTTTAAGTAATCATGTAAATTCCACTTCTAATCTCATCTCAAAGAAATGTTACAATTTTTCTTTATAGAAAAATTGTGTTAATTATTGAAAGAAAAATTTGAAAACAAGTTTATGTATTTAATAAAGAATTACTTAAGTTAATTCATCAAAGTCCAAAGTCAAAGGTCAATTAAGGCCCAAGCGCTCTATGTTAGAATTATAGACTTCAAATTTTAAGCAAATTCTTTAATAAACTGCTAACACAAATTGTTAGGATTAAAGAAATTTTATTTTCTAACATGTACCTGTATTAATCATAAGAAAATTGTTTGAATTTATTTCTAAAAGTAACTTAATAGAAGTAAGTACCTAGGTACATATGTACGTAGTCTCAATTTGAAATCTTAATTAGAGCAAAGTAGTGATGCCTATATATCTGTACTAGGTAGTATAAGGTGTTAGTTAGTCAGGTATACCTACAATAGCAAAATTATAACTTTTCTAAAATATAGACCCAAGTTTCTTCCAAAAATTCATTATGGATTTTGCCTAATTCTAGTAAGAATAGTTCAAAATAAGATGAAATGAGAGACTTATCTTCAGAATAAAATGACTTTTCAAATCTTAAAGTGAAAAGCCTTAAAAACCAAAAATCAAAAAATGTGTAGCAAAATACAGATACATCAAGTGGGTACAATAAAAGTAGTGGGTATAGTAAGTACCCTACTGACTACTGAAGAATTATGTTAAAAATTTTTGTATAAATTTATCTGTTCATATAAGAATGAGGGTACACATATAATGGTAGTTAATAATCTAAATCTAAAATCTTTTCACGCACTTCCAATTCATCATTTTAGCTACCTGATTTCTTTGGCATTCAAATTGTTAGTGTAGTGTACTAACTACTACGAGATATGCACTAAACTATAAACTATGTAAGTAAGTATGTAAGGTACTACATTACATTGTTATTCGAACGATGCACATATTTTATAAAATTATCCAACTAATCCGGCTAACCATGTATAAAATATGATGATAAAACTCTTTTGGATAAAAGACATTTGAGCTTCGACTACTCACTTTTTATAGGTATTTCTTTTGTTAAACGGAAACTTCGGCTCTCATTGTAGTATTTTAAGGATGCTTGCAAATAACGAGAAAAGTCGGCATTCCTATACAAAATCAGAAGAACTTGTTGATCATTTCAATTTTAAGGAATTACTAATACTATTTAAAGAGCAAGCATTGAATAGATTGATTGCAAAATATACCAGATAGTATAGTAGGTAATAAGTATTCGAAAAAGCCTTTAAAATCATTTAAGAAATCAGAATTTCAAGCATCGTTTACAGGATTTATTTTATAAATAATAGTATCTTACTTTTCTATCTAATTCTAAGATACTCATAGTCTATGTATTATTCTTTGACTTTGAATTGCGTGTTCAAAAGATTGATGAAACGATTCATGGGTGAATAAATGTTTTATTTTATATGAAATAAATGATCATCCTAGCCTTTGTTTTAAATCATTTCGTGAGTGAGATTAACATATCGGTAACAAGGGAGCTTTTTTTTGCTCCGAATAATAATTATTCGGCATTTCAATCCCCTTCGGCAATTTTTACTACTCGTACTAGTACTCGTTGTAGTCAGTCAGTATTACAACAACTACTTTACTTATAAGATGCAACTACCTACCTTTTGAATGATTATGTATTTAGAGACTTAACTAGCCTCTTTATCATCCTTATAATAATAAATTTGAAAGACTGTAGAGCAATTATCTACCAAATGTTACAATACATAGAGATAAAATATCCAAAACCAAAAAATTCAAAGAAAACTTAAGTTAAAACTTGAGTTAAAAATCTAAGAAAAAAATCTAGAAATTAGAATATTTCTATTAGTTAGATTTGAAATTTCACACTTTGTCAACATAATAAAATGATTCACTTGAAAAACCACATAGCTACCTTTCAAAGATAGGTTTCTAGATATTAGACTTTAAAATTTGAATCATAAATGATTGTTATTTGTACCTATATTTGTTTTTAATATATTTTGGGGATAAATAGTCTAATAAAGCTAATAAAAAAAGTTTTAATATCTTCAGGAAATGTTTACATGTTTGGTACACTACGACAAAATCTAAATTCTCTTTTTTAACGATTTTATCTATACTTTTTATCATTAGACATTTTACTATTTAAATATCTTGAATAGTAAATTGTAACCTGAGGTAAGCAAGTAGGTAGCATGTACTGAAAACTGAAGATGTGCTAGGTCTATAATACTAGAGTTAGATATATGTATGATGCAAGTTTTAATTTTTTGTATTTTTGAGGATTCTTCTATTTTCGAAACACATCCTACATATGAAAGAAAGCATTAATTTTTCTGAATAATTATCAAAGGGTTAAGAATATTTTTTGCTGTAAAATTTGAAGAATTGCTCCTGGTTAGTAGTGTTAATGACTTTCCCTCCCTTTAACTCATTACTGGCTAAGACGTATCCTCACCCTTTGATTCATTATTTCAAATTTCAAGTCCAACATGCTCGAATCCCGCATAAATACTACAAGTTACTAGTACCAAGAGTATAAGTATGTGCATTTTATGTATAAATCATTAATTGAAGATATTAAAGAATCCTACAAAAGGTTCTAATGTACAACATGCTTGAAATGTAAAATTTGAAATATGCAGTAGCATAAATATTTCATAAATCATTTGAAATTATAACAAAATATATCTAGTAATTTAAATTCTAAATTCATAATATTTTGAACTACCTTATCTTGGTCTTTTTTTATTTTTGTAAAAATGAAAATTTCTTCAAATGATAAAAATCAATGATCATAAAATTCTTAATTTTTGGTGAAATCAAGTGAGCAATTTTAATATTTTCTTGAATAGATACTTACCTACTATAGATATATTAGGTTAGGTTCACTATGAGTTTTGGTAACTACGAGTACTCGACTAATCGTACCTATATGTATTTAGGTAGATAATAAAAAAAATACTGAAAATAAGCGTCATTATGGCTTAAAAATAAGGTTTAATTCAAATTACTTACAATTAGCCATAATTTCCTAGGGGTACAATTATTTAGGTGACTTGAAAGGCGTCGGACACTTAAAGGTTGACATATTTTTAGATGTCTAAAAAATCAGATTAAATGTAAATTCAAGAGTATAAAATAACGCTCCTATATTACGAGTATATACTGTAGTAATACATTAAACAAAAACCAAGTTTAAAGTTCTAAGCTAACGTTTCAATAATAAATTTGAACTTTTACAAGTCTAGACCATTATGTAGAATTCGTAGAATTTTTCACCTCAACTGGTAAATCTAGTTCAAAATTAAAAGATTATTTAAGAAAATAAGTAATTAAGAAAAGTTTGGTGCATTTAAGTAAGTGCAGATCTCCAGCTGTGAATCACAAAAAAGTCGACTTATAAATTTGTCTCCATATTGAAATATGGTTTACCTGAAAAGAACAACTTTCAATATTTGTCACTCTGCTGAAACTCTGCCTTATTATTATTATATTTTAAGTATCTACTATTCTATAGTACCTACCTGTGCTGTAGTCCCGTCTGTAGTTGTTGTTGTTATTGTTGATTCTGGGGAGATTTGAATATCTGAATATTTGAATATTCAAGTCGGAGCGCTAATTGCCCACATTCGATTCTCGACAACATATAGATGACTGATTATCTGTTTATCGCCATATTATAGTGAGTTGAAAAGCTAAGTACACTGACCCTTAATAATGAGCTTATCCATTCGAAAGATAATGCAAATTAGGTTTCGTATAATAAGAGTATCGAAAAGACCATACCGCTATAGAGACTTATTCGAAAGGCCATATTGAACATCAATTCCATAGAGCTACTTTAATAAGAGTGATTTGAGTTTAAAAAACCCAAAACCAAAAGCATCTCGTAAGTAAAGTATAAATATTATTTGAGGTGGTCCCACATTTCCCATTTGCAATATTGCAAGTTCATTGGAAGTGGATTGCTATTATAAGTCTTCTGATCTTCCAGTTATCTTATATAGGTATACATATTATTATAATTGGCCTTTCATGGCGATGAACACATACAGTATATATAGAATCTGAATCAATAAAGAATGGTTTGTATAGAGTTTTTCGCTCTATCCATTTCGCCAACTTGCCTTCTATTATAGTAGTGCTTAAGTGTATGTCTTTTGTTTTAGAACTCGTATTTTTTATTTTTTGTACATGAGCTTACTTACTTTTTAGTAGTGCCTAGATAGGTACTGATACATAGTAATTTTTCCCTGCTGAAGAAAAGATAGTTTGAAGAGATAAGGGCCATAATAATTACTCTCTCAATATCAGAGGTCAGGTAGTTTTCTGTCGCTTCTGTCCCCCACACCTTGATTGATTACCCCTTTACCTTTTCTAACCTTTACTACAAATATTGCCTAGCTAACATATACATAAAAGTAGTGAGTAGTGATACTTTGCTCGGGTTTAGAACTTGAAAAACCATTTTATTATCATAAAATTTAAAATTAGTGCCACTATCAACACAAGTACGATTTTAAAGTTTGCAATTTAATCAGCTTCGATTAGGTAGTTAAAAGTATAATTAAAGAATTCTACTCTCTTCAATTAATTCTCCCAAAATTTAGAAAAAATTTGTAGAAAAATAATTGAAACTTTGAATTTGAAAGTCTTTCAGTGTAATTTTTATACCTTGATTGAGAGATAACTATTAGCTACTTGAGAAAGTCACTCATATTTAATATACACGGATATTTATTATGAAATTAGAATTTTAAGGCCTACCTAAGTACTTAACTTTTTCATAAAATATTTTCCTTCATTTCATTACTTATGAATGCGAGCTAAAGTCAAAAATAATAATAAAGCTTGTCTCTTCTCATTTTATGGTGGGGAGAAATACATTTTAGTTATCTAGTTAATCGAGTAGTTAAAGATTCTTTATCATAAGCTTATCAGGGATAATCCTGTAGTACTTCAACTGCACCCATTCATACTTTTATTCTAGAATTATTTTGATTATGTACTTCTAGTAAGTCCTAAACTTATATACAATTACTTACTACCTACCTATATATACGAGTATAATGTATGGTTATATCTGAATTAATTGTCACTTTTGAGAAAAGATTTAGTTTTGATGAGAAGATAATCGAGATTTGAAGATTTTGAAAGATATAATGATAAATCCTGATCTAGGTGATTTATTTCACATGTACCTACCTATACCTATACAGATAAAGTAATGATACTGATAGTAATGCATGAATGAAATCAAATCAGAAATAACAATGAATAAATTGTGATCAGGTTTTACACAGTATTTTTCTGCTTGTTAAGCCTTAATAAGTGTTTTATTTATCTATATAAAATAAAAAATTATTGTAAATGAACTAAAAGTTTCAAATCAATTTAGGAAATAACATTTTGCAAGTGTAGTTTCCAATTCTGATTAAGATTTAAACAAATCCACCTACTACATATCTATAAGTACATGCCAGAGCCAGGCCAAGTCAAGAAAATTAAGCTTACTGGTTTAGGAATCAGATTAAGATCTGTTATTATAACCATTGAGATTATTATTTTTTTTAACACATTGAGACTTTGATATTTGATATCAAGCTTAAATCTTAATTTATAGAATATCAGTGAAGGTCCTAACTTAAATTGAGTCGATATGCTTATTTTGTTATAGGCTTTTTAAAAGTTTCCAAAATCCCAAATTTTCTGAAAATCTCGAAAAATTTTCCCAAAATATCGACATCTCAAATAATATTAAGATCTCAGAACTGATTTTTTAAAATAATTTAAGTTTAATATTAAACAATTTATATCAAATGCAAATTATTCTAAAAATGCGCTTACCATTACTACTTTGTATGTAAGCAAGTCATAAATACTGTTAGCCAGGAGCACCTACATAATAATAGACTTCATTTTACAAGAAGTCTATAAAGAATTTTTATATCTTTTATGTCATTGGACAAACAACAAGGACTACTTGATATTCATATTTGTCTTTATTTACGGAGAAAAAAAACTATTTAATCATCATATTATAGCAAATATGTACATACATAGTATGTACTACATGTACTTACATAATTCATTTATTATAGTATATTCTGTAAAATTGAAACCAGCAAAAAATGTGATAGCTAACCATTAGATACCATCCACTTGGTTTCATTTGATCAATGCTATGGATATGAATATTAGTGGTTAGCTCATGTCTAATTTATTTTAATAAAAAATAATATACATATCTACATTCGTATTCATACTCAGAATTCAGAATTGAGAATTCAAGTACTTCAAATTTTAGCAATTAATTTCGCAATAGATTTAGCGCTCAATAGTCCTGGCGGAAAGTCATTGATTAGAGCTCGAGCATATCATAATCACACCATTGGTGGATAACACTGAACAAGCTGATTAATCTAATCTAATATACTTACATATGTATTGTATCTAATTCTAAGTATGTAAGTATGTAAGTATGTGCACAAGCACATTATTTTAAATAGTCTTCTATTTGGCTATTAGGTAAGTACTATAGTACTAACGATAATCAAGTTTTAAATATAAATCCTTAGTAGTCTTTTTGTTCGAATTAATAATGACAATTGATCTACTTACCATAATATGGTATATATAATATATGCAGAACTTTCTTTTAAAGATGCAAAAAACTCAAAAATGTTCATTTTATAGATTAAAAAAGTGTAAAATTGAGCCCTGAAATGCCATTTATTTGAAAATTGTCTAATTTTGCCATAATAGGTAGGTATGTTTATGTTTAAAAAACTTTTATAATACAAAAATTTAATGAAATTTTAAGTTTATAAAATGAACCAGAAATACGACTTTTGAAGAAAACAACTAAATACATATTTTGACTAGTTGCCTTTTGGCAAGATGTCCATGAATCAAAATCAGTAGAGAAAGAGTTGTCATAGGATTTTTTCAAGTGTTTGGTACTTGGAGATGGCGCATGCAGAGAAAAGGGATTTTTTCTAAATTGGTATCTGGATCGGATCGGATTGGTCTTGTGCCGAGTCTGGTCCACGGGTAGGTACTTTACTTTGTCCTGCTCAAAGCCTCCGAAACACCCCAATATATAAAAGTATGTACCTAGTACCTACATGCATATCTAGATATCTGAATCTGGGTATAATTCTGTGATTCCGAGCCTGTGCATATGAGAAAAACCTTACCAATACCAGTACCATTATCGGGATAAAAAGGCTAGGTCTCAACTTACCCTCTGAAAACACCACACACATCTCCAGATCATCAAAGGCTAACAAAGTACCTCCAGCGAAAAGAAATCCTCAAAAAAATTCAACCCCTTTATCATCAACATTATATACAATTTACAATACATTCTGCTGCCTTTTACAAGATAAAGGACCCCTTAACCGAATACTCTCTTTAACTCGTATACTAAAACTACTTATATCAGCTCAAGTATAGAGAAACTCGAAGAAGAGCCGAAGAAACCCCTTTGCTCACCATCAACATTCAACATCTTACATATCCCCAGAGATAAATAGAGCTGCCAGAAAAAAGACGACCAAAAGTACTGATACCAACCAGTGGTATCTGTGTACTTGAACATACACATTACACATACACATACACTATAGTAGGCAGAGAAATTCCTCGTATGAGAAACCCAAGTACTTTTAAATAACATTATAAAGTATAAGTAAAATAGGGTATATTAGTGCTGGAAAGCCCTCGGCCCTCACTCCCAACAACTGCATGTTCTAATATTATGTACCTACCAAAAGTACAGCAGAGATATCGAGATACTCCCGCTCTGGCCTGACCACCTTGTTAGTATTATTTTGGACTAGAGGTTGTACACAACTACCCACAACTGTGTGTCACCACCACTATACCAGAATACCTTCAGAAATACACCCTTTAAGTGTACAACACCGTTTTTACAAAAATTTTAAATAATCAAGGATTTGAAATTTCAAAGTACCTACCTACCTAATCTGTAGGTATTAAATTGGATTTTGGATCATTTGATCGAGAGCAGAAGCAGTTTGCTATCAGTTTATTTACTTTTTTTCCGAGATATTTTGTGACTGACTATTGACTATTTGATTAGTGATATTGTCATTTCACTTGAACTTTTTTATTCTTTTCTGAGGAAGAACGTTGAGTTTAAACGTGTGACAATTTTTCTTTAAAAAAATAGTTTGTATAGTTTTATTCAGTAGTTTTATTTTGGATTGAAATAAAAAATGGAAGGGCCAAGAATAGAGATCAAAGACCGTCCGGGTCATAAACCAACAAAAGTATAAACAATTTAACAAATAGTTTATACAAATAAGTAAGGTATACGTGTATATTGTGTGTTGCTTGAACTGAAAAAAAAAATATCTTTTGGAAAAACAAAACAAACCTACATAATTTATTTTGCCGACTTAGTATACCTACTGGTAGTACTAGTACTGTACTACAAAAGAGACACTTCCGTTTATACACATTTTTCAACTTTGAAATAATTATGCCAACTACGAGTGCTTGTTACTTATTATGTTCTACAGATACTATTACTACATATTACCAAATACTAACTTTTAAGTATTGAGTAGCGATTCTTTCTGAATGAGAACTGTAGCAGTTTATAAATCATGACTTTTGATATATAATTGATAACTAATCACACAAAATTTACTTCATACATGGTCGTAAAGCTCTGGTTAATTACTCTAATACACAGTACATATATTTAAAGAGTCAAAAGTCCAAATGTTCTACTTTTGATTCGAGTGAGTGAGTCTTAGTAGTAAGTATAGTAGTAAGGAGAAAAAGTTAATCTCAATTACTCTGTTTGTCTGACCCTTCTTGTCGTCAAAGCTCAGATCATAAAGTATCCCAAGACTCAAGAATTATTAAAAGAATATCGTTAGTATAAGTATAAGAAAAATATCTCGTCTCAAGAGATTACAGAGAGAAGAAGGAGGCAGTCATTCGGCTGTACTACCAGCAGTACTACTAGTAGAATAGCAAGTGTTTTTGATAAAAAACGAAAAAGAGAGGATTTTTTTTCGTGATCGTAGAGGGTCATATCGGCCATAAAGTGGGTAATAAAGAGAGACTCAGGCGGGCGCATCGGGCCGCACAGGGTCAAGAAGAAGTCGCCGGAAAAGGCCCGAAACAGTTTCTCAGACCGCCGCCACCAAGACCCATCCCCCTACACCATCACCAATATCTCCAACACTACCATCATCATCACCAACAAGCTCTACAAAGTGCTACTAACTTGACCAAGAATTCCTCCACTTCTCCGAGGAGCCGGTCAACAACGGCGAGCACTTCAAGTACTTCAAGGTCTGAAATTGGTGGCCAGGGAGGGATGCCGCACGTCTCGGGATCCGGATCCGTAAGCGGAGGCTCGTCCACCACATCAGAACGGATCCGAAATGCCGACGACCCCAATGACTGTGACGAGGTTAAGGTTTTCAAGTGCGCAGAGGATGAGGGAGAGAATGACAAATTCTCAGATGATGCCATCGACGATGACAAGAGAGACCTCATCAGGGCCACAGAGTGTGACCAGGTAGCCACTTGACACTTTTAAAATTACTTTTTTTTACTCTAAAACTTTAACTTAAAGTTGCTTTATACCCTAATATTCTCTAGTCTCAAGTATGTAAATACATTGTGAAATGCTCTCTGCCTCCTTAAATCCCTCTAGAACTTATATAAACATATAAGATATCAACTTTTTTTCTAATTTTTTTTTACACTAGGTATGTATTTTACTCAAATATGAATTTTACATTTGACGCTGGTATAAGGATTTCAAGATTGTATCAAAGTATAATATAACATTTTAGAGCATATTTTTTTGTATAATAATTCTATGAAAAGAACTAATTTAGCTACATAAGAAAATTCATTTTCTGATAAGAATTTTTAGCCCTTACCCATACGAAAAACTCTTATTTTAAGATATTTAATAAGACTAATTTAATTCTATAAATCTCCTACTAACACTAGTATAATATTTTTGTTATTTTGTAGCTGATTTGAATCCCTAATTTGCATTTTTCCACCATTCCAGCCTTTATCTCTAATTTCCCAGGTCTTGATTAATCTAATTAACTAGCCAGGTGTCATAACAAAGGTATCAAGCATATGTACCTATAAGTACCTATACCAGATAGTACATAAAAATCCTATTTATTTATCTAGTAAATACCTCCTGAACATCTCTATGTACATACATAATATGTGTATAAGTATGAGAGTCAAAAGCGTTTTTTAGCTTTTGTTTTCAACGATTTTATCTAGGATAATGTTCAATATATTAATCTGACTTTGATTTCACTTTGTACTATTACAATTTGAATTTAGAATTGTCTGTTTTTTAAGTGGTTAAAAGACGTTGATGCCGACTTTTGTGTATAATTATCCAGTTAGTTTAAAACATATTTGGATTAGCTTTAAATTTACCCATCAATGCAAATTTAGCATATATCTGTATAGCTTATAACCACTATATTCATATTTAGATAAGTAATTATTTCTTATTTGTACATAGCAATTTATTTTTATTTTTATTAATTTTTACAAACTCAAATTGCTCACTTTCCATATATTATATTATACATAGTCGTAGTATTTACTCTGTTGTATAAATATTCACAAAGTAGAGGTTGTAATTTATAAGTACCATACTACTGGTAGCATGCATAATTCTATTCTTTTTAATACTTTAATTCGAATTTTAAGCTATAAAAGTCAAGTAAGTAATTCGTAACCTCCATTCTGATTTCTAAACCACAAAATCAGCAAATAATTAGTAATTAATTATTTAAATACTTTTATACCATTCTATTGTACTTGTATTAATACTGCTATGATATTGTAGTACATAATACAAACTATAAGTTTAGTACTGTACTACTGTACATTGTTGGTACAAAAGACAAACAATGAAAATCAAAGAATTATTACCGACTTTATGAGTTGTTTGCAAAATTGTTTATAAATACCTACCTAATACAATGCATTGGAACTGGAACTTCATATTTTTATTTTATACCCCTTATTTTACAAGTTTTATGATTAAATGCACATTAGATACATTCTAGTATAGGGGTTAAATTACACTTACTTATGTACTACTTTGTCATTAGAAATTATTTATTACTAATCCTAAGTAGGATAAACTACAAGTAAGTAATACAAAATCTACAGTAGGTACAAGATTGGATAATAAAAATGAAGAAAAAATTAGTTCCGCTCATGAACTCCAAGCTGGATATGAAATGAAACAAATGTTGATATGAAATAGATAATAGATAATAATATTATTTTACACCTTAATTCCTACTTGTGTTTCACTTTTGTTGGTTTTGACTTTTTGAGAGTGTAAATTAACTCTATTACTAACGATAAGTATGTAAGTAGTAAGTAGTGGTTAAAAACATACTTGAGACGAGACTTATAAGATTTCCTTTGCTTGAGAGAAAGATAATTATGATTTAATTATCAGTTTGTGATAAGCTCATTTATCTTATTCTTTTTTTTCAGGGTCGAAAAAGTCCAGGGTTTCCAAGTGGGAGCGGACACTCGAGTGGCGGATATTCATCGAGTAGTGGGAGTAACAAAAATGGACATGCCACCATCCGACCTGACCCAACATCCATTTTCGGTAAGAAAATATCACTGGTAATATTATTGTATCTAGTTGTAGAAATATAACCTTTTAAAGGTTCATTTAAGATCTTTTCAAAAGTTTTTCTCTTCTAAAGATGTCATTATAATGAGGCAGTTCAAGATATTTTTGAAAATTTCTAATATTCTTGTGAAATTTTGCCCAAAATCCACACTTAACATAAAATAATTCGGGAAAATATAAAAATTGTACCTACCTATTTGGATAAGAATCTTTTTGTAGGTGGTTAAGGATAAGAATTTATATTCAAAGAGTATCAATAGTAAGTAGATGATAGTAAAATAATGATGATGATATAAGGCAAGTTATTAGATGTAAAGATAAGACGCAAGTTTTCTTTTCTTAAATAGGTAATGTATCATTTATTCGTCTTAATCATGATAATTAGAGTGTGGAAGTAATTGTACACTGACAATAAGATTATAGACTGTGCATTTTTTAAATGCATACTCTGTAGGATTTTATTAAAGGAAATGATATTATTTTATTTTATTTTATAATTAAGTCTTATGCATACATTAAAGTACCTATTTTATAATAGTACAGGTACTAGAAAGGTAATTATAAACACAGGTAGTTAGAAAATGGTTCAACTTTTTGGAGCCGGTTAGGTGAAATCCACCAGTACATACTTTGTAGTAGATACTGTAACTATAAAGTATTAGTTTAAAATTTTTCTTGTCGTCAGTCAGTCAGTATGGAGTAATAAGGTTATTTTACTATTTTATTCGAATGTCTTTCAAATTGGAAAAGCACATTATAGACAACAATGAGGGTCGTTTTTGTGAGGCCTGGATCATCAGGCAGAATGAGAATGAGAATGACGGACAGACGGGGAAAAGGGATTTGAGGAATTCTGAGTTTAGTTTGTGGAAACTAGAGAGAGGGAATATTAAAGTACTTAAACCCTCTAACAAACTAATTTTATTTTCATAGTAATAGGTATCACTTATATATTGTAGTGTAGTAATAGCAAGTATGTTTAAGAAAAGTATATCTAGAACTATGTATCTACTATAAGGCTTAAGGGTCCTGGTCAGGTTGTAAATTTTCACGGGAGACAAGCTACAACTACAGAAAGGTGTGAAGGGCAAGGACTTTCAAGTTTCAAAGCTCTGAACATGAAACGATGGTCTCGTAAAGGGAAATTCTCCTTGTTGTTTCTAACCATTTAGTTATACAGATCTGAAAAGTACTCACAAGAAAACATACCCTTCTCAAATGTATAACTAGAAATTTTGTCTCAAAGTTTGGTTTTATATATACCTATGTACATCAGTTGGAAATTTTATTGGAAAAGTACAAAAATTTAATTTTCGAATATAATTTTCTTCAAATTCTGATTAATTTTAAATTCATAGATTCTTCTAATCTTGCGAGTACTTTTAAAAAAATTTGATCATTCATTTTCATTATTCATTCATTACCAAATACAGTTTTTCGTAAAATTAAACAGTAAGGTTAATACGTATCAGGTTTTTTTGAAATTTTTTATTTTCTCAAAAAGGTTTTATTAGGAATACAAGTATGTTTACTTGTTAAAAATACATAGTAATACATAGTACCTCTTAAGAAACTATACTGTATTGGTATCTATTTACAGTATAATGGTAGATAGATAGGCAAAGGTCTTGTACCCTTGTACAAATGAGAACATTAGACAAGAATGCAGGATAATTTATATAAGGCTAGTACAATACAAAATGTTCTAATCGTAAGTATCCAACCAATCTAAGCATAAGTAGGTAAAGTACTATGTATCTAACTACTAAAGGATAGCAAAGTATAAAATAAATGCCCCTTTTTGTTCCTTCATACATACTTACATAGTAGGGTAGTATATTAGTAGACCTGCTGTAGAACATAAGTATTTATGAAATGATGAATATTTCTTCTAGTCTAAAAAAGATAAATAAATAGCTTAACTCGGATTAGATGCATTAATGAGAGTACCTATAAAAAATATTATTTTATATCATAAGATATCTAAAAGAAATCTTGACATCAGTTTGCCCAAGATATTTACAACTTATAACAACCACCACAAGTATTGTGTGTATTTATACATATTAACAACATTCTTTACTCATTTAAAACATTAGTTTGGAATTCACACTGTCTTAGACCCGAATACCTACCCCTATCATAGTAGATATAAGAATTTTTTTTTATTTTTACATTTCTATCCTTGTAATACATATCTGTAGTATGTATATCTATCGTACAGATATTTCAAATGCCGAAATTTCTTACCCACATATTTGTACTTAAATGTAATACATTATATTGGGTTCTGAAATCTTTCCGACTTTTTACACAGACTTTACCTACTATATAAGTACTGATATGTAAATGTATTTGTGGAATTTGAAATTTATTTCAATCGATTTCTTGTGGTTATTTTCGGTGAAATCTGAATAAATTACACCACTAGATAAATTCAGCAGAATCCTTTTCAAATTTAATGAAAAGATTCGAAAATAAGTACCTAAGTATATATTTCTTCAGATTTTGCGGGGGATTATATTGGAGACCAATTTGGCACTTGAACAGACTAGGAAATACACTTTTAAATTTAAAATTTGTATGCAATTGATTATTTAAATTGAAATTGGGTTCGTCAGTTTCCAATTTTTTGAAAGAAAATAACATCTACAGATAGTATAAGAGGAGTAGACTTAAATTGAAATTAGTATTTTTTATCCTTATGGTTAGTATTATATACCTTATGGTGATTGAATTTTCTTTTTTTGAAGTTGTACATACTTGTAGTAAATAGGTATCTATCTAACTATAATACATTTCTTTGTTTCCAGAAAATCTTGCATGTTTAAATCTCATCACTTTTCAAAGTTAGTTGAGAGTGTCTTTTTACTTTATTTGAGTCGAGTCGAAAAAAAAATCCTTATTTTCTAGTACTCTAGTACGAGTATAGTGGATTATTATTATTATTATTATTGGATTGGTTTTGGTTCTTGACTTTGGCTTGCTTTGACTAATAATTGTATCTTTCCTCGTTAAAAAACCCTTGCTTATGTGGGTTCAAAATTACATTGTTAAGTTTATTTTAGCCTATTCTCACTAACTACAAGTACAAGTAAGATACATATCTGTAGTACCCTACCTATCTAGTAGTCTTTATTATGGGAAAGGCTATATTTGCAGGATATTATGTAATACTAGTACTATGATAGTATAGGTATTAGAATTCTGTCAAAAACTTTGGTGACTTATTACATGTTTAAAATAAAGCATCTTTTCCTATCCAAACACAAATTTGTATCTCTCTTCACGCTTAATTTCGAACAAACACGTCACAGAATCCAAACAAACTCAATTTTTTTTCTTTTTAAAATTTGAGAAAAGCCACTTAAGCTTATACCCAAAGTCATAGTATAGTTACTACTAGTATTAGGTATATTGACAAATCAGATTTAAATTCATGTAGATTTCAATTATTTTGCACAAAATGAGAAAAAAAAGTAAATTTTTTGGAGATAAAAGTTTGTTTTGCGAATGCATGCACGCGCCAAGCCCTCTGAATATATTCGAATCTAATTACCTTTTATTCAATCTCACTTTGCTTATCCGTAGAGTATAAATGTGAGCTGTTCAAATGTTTAACTGAAAGTTAAATAACAAGTTAAGCAGGCGGGAGATAAGTCGACTGAGAAAAAAAAAAGATTTCATCAAGACAAGAATCACAAACATCGGCTCTTCGAGAGAACAAAATGTACATGTACATTTAGAGATATGATTTGGTCTTATCTCTCACCAAAAACTTACATGCAAACATGCAAGAAAATGAAATAGAAAAAAAAGTTAAATGCGAAAATCCGGTATTTGATAAACACTCAAAGATATCCAGTTCAAGTCCAGCTTTGACAAAAATACTTGAATACTTTTTTGGGAACTTTTGATCAAAATAAATTTTTGACCAGTATATTATCTACTAGTGGTTGGAAATTTTCATAAATGGAACACTTGTATTATACAGGGTACACTGCAAAAAAGCTCAAAAGTATCCTTTTTTAAATAGTTTACAAAGAATTTCATAACATACATAGGTAGGTATCCTACTTTTAATTTTATCATTTTTAGTATCTAGGTAGTATGTGAGATTTATTTGATGTTTTCAATTTTTGCCTCTGTGAGTGTGAACATTTCAGATAGGAATTTAGAATATGGACTTTAGAATAGATACTTGTACAATTTTGTGATTGAGGGCGGAGATTTAAATTAGTTTTTTTGTCTGAATTAGTCGAGATATTCTTTTGATTTGAGGCACTTTACTACTACTACAGATACTAAACTAGAAATACTTATCTGAGGATGAGTTTTGGACTGATATGATTTGATTATTATTAAATGCATATTAATACAACTACTAGATAGTAGTAAGTAAGTAGATAGTATTAGTATTTTAAAACAACAGACTTGAAATCTTTAGATCAGATTATGAGTTTAGACTAGGTAAGGTAAGGTTCATTATGGATTTAGTCGTTGATGATCGAGAGTGAGTGAGTGCTTTTATAAATTATAATATACCTAATACATATTTTCCCCTCCTCCTTCTCCTTTTTGAAACTTCATAGCTCTTGATCAGCAAACTCACATAATAATTAGGTACTATATTTTATATTTAAATTAAATTTTAATAAGCTCAGCATCATTCCACTAGTATTGATAATAGTAATAGTAGTATCTAGTACCCTACTTGAGAATTAAAAGGGTTCATACATTTCAATTTTCAATACGAATTCTGCTGTCTATTTCTATTTCAAGTGCATCTCCTAATTTGAGCTTGAGCCTGAGCTTGAGATGAACATTTGTGTATGACTTTTTAATATTAAACATTTATTTTAGTACAAGCTAGCAAGCAGTGTAAGATAAGAATGGGAGGATCACTTTCTGAGACTTACGTGCAGGCAAATGAAGAAAATTTTATTTTATTTTTGAACATAAGCAGTATATATACATGCTTATTTTATTCTATCCTCAATACTTACTTCAGAAGTTCTCAAAGTATTCAATTCGTGCTGTTTTTTGGCTATCTGGACATGAGTTTAAAATATTAAGATAACCATACATATTATACTATGCATTAGATATGATACGTGTATGAAAAGTATTGTAATGTTAACAGTGCACAATTAAAACAAACGTAAAAACGCATCTTCAGCTTCTTATGATACTACTCGTACATATCAGTACTTATTAATAGTATAGGTAGGTATAGTATAATCAGAGTGAATATGCATATAGCTTTTCCTTTATTACTGGTAGTAAATACTCAAAAGTCCATTTAAAATATTTTTGAAACGAGGTTTGAAGAATTTCTTGTTACAGATATTTAAGGGTTTACATTTACAACTAAACTGCATGGCCTTCAACTGATCAAATGAACGAAACGACGACTCTAAAGCTCATGTAATACCAGTATCTATTTGTAGTCTGTTATAGTACCTAGGTAATATTTAAATAGTAAGCAGTAGGAGTTGTATAATGTCAAGTATTTATATTTGATGTGTATGATATAAGGGGGAAGATTCCTATACAGTTGCAGTCTCTTTAATTGGCTCTTTAATTTAATTACACTAAAATGATTTCGTTTTTGAGTCACAGAACGAACTTGTTATTCATTCAATTATATAAACATACACGTTTAGCCATTGACCATTCCATTTCCTTTGAAAATTCAACACTTTGCTTGATAGAATGAGACTTTTCTACCTATATTCATATGAAATATTATATATAATCATAGATGTACGGATTGTACGATTGTACCTACTTAAAAAATGGAAATTAACTTATTTTTTGCATAATTATCTTTAAAGTTGAACAATAATTCATAATTCTTATACTGGTAGCAATATAGTACTAGTAAAGTAGTAAAGTATGCAGTAGTAAAAATCAATTGATTGTCTTAAAATTCTCAGACATTCATTTGTGGTAATGAGTTGAGGATAATAAAAATAAAACAACCAGTTCTCCAGCTATTTTGCTGGAAATGACTAGGATAAATCCTCAGAATGTGACAATAGGTAGTACCTAGTTACCAGAGACCCTATAGTTGATTACCATGTTTCTCATCATCATCATCATCATCATCATATCCATACTATCTACAATAAGTACCATACTAGTACAGATAGATACATATTATGTTTCTATATGTATTCAGACCTACAAAATTATATTTGTATTTGTATTTGGCATATCACCGAAAGATTCCCATCTCTTTTCTCTTTTATTCTGTCTTATGGCAGGGAGTATCGGAGATTTTCATTTGAAATGTATACTATGTAAGCTATATTACGTAGTATTACTAATATGTAGGTGGAATTCTCAAGTAAGTACTTGGTATTATTTTTGTAAGTTCTTTCTACTAGTATGTAGGTTTTTACAGTGCCATGCCTTCAATTTGAAAGATCATGCAAGCAAGTAAGTACATACATAGTATGTAGATATACATACTTGCATAAGACATATCTACTTCTATGTTAAACTAGAGAATAGTTAGTATCAGTAGACTAGTTAGATGAATATAGATAGCCTTGGGTTTCTATATTTCGGTCCGGCTGACAGGTTCCAGTGCTTGAGGCAATGCTTTCGCCTTGTTGTCAAATTAAAATGGAAAATTATTAGAACCTACAAACACCGTGGTCCTCGTAGTAGATTGTAGTATTAAAATACGTAATAATATCATAATTCCGAATAAATGAGAATGTGAATGAGAAAATCTACATAGTCGATCAAAGGTTATTAGGGCTGGTTACCTCTATAATGCATCACCAGGAGATGAGTAGGTATGTGATTAGGTGGAAGAATGAAGTTTTTCCAAAACCACAAAATTTAAACGAAGAGATTCCCCAGGGCAAGACCCATACTTAACAATATAATCATCAAATGTCTTTGAGCCGATCTGCCTGATCAATGCATTCATTTCATGTGTACCTACCTACTACATAGTATACCTATATATTATGTAATGTATGTACCATTCATGTATACTGATAGATACTATGATGATAATTAGAGATCTCACCTCATTATTGACAGCTTTTTTTACCAATAATTTCATAATTTTCTCCTCTTTAATAATTCCTCATTTCTTCTACTTTTTACAGGCAAGAGTCTGGAAGGAGTGGCTCATCCCTCACCTCTGAACATGGGATACTTGATGCCCTACCCCTATGCCAATGGATCTCCACTATCTATGGTAAGCAAAATATTTTTGGACTTTAAGTACCCGCATTATTATTTTATAATTATCTCATAAATACTTCTGACACACAACTACCATACATACATTATAGTACATACGAAAAGTATTTGTGAATCTTAAATAATACAAATATGTCGCGACAAAAAGCAAAGGATTGGCTTAATATCCATATTTCAATAACTTTTTTCAATATTTATCAAGTAATAATGAGTCAAATAACCCATTGTTGTGGTCATATGTAAGTTAATGAATCAGGTGTGAAAGCTTACAAACTACATAGTAGTAGTACTACTTAATACTTGTTCAGGTAGGGTGTGGAGATTGAAAAAACAAGCGATACTAATTGGGATATTTTACAAACAATTTCGAAAATTTTAAATTAACAAAAACCCCTTAAGACTTGAGTACCTATTTATCCGATATTTGAATTAAAAAAGTTTAATAAAACTTATGTTCTATATCATGATCATGATCATGTTAATGTTATGCAGATATTTGTCTGGTAGTATTCAAGTTTACACTAAGAAAATAATCTCATTCGAGATTCTCATTAGTCATTAATGAAATCGAAGCCGACTCTTGAGAACCCTGAGACTCGAACTATTTAATTTTGTTGAAGCAAATTTTCTACAACTTTTTCATTACAAGACACTTGTAACCAGATATGTATACTATATTTCATTTCTTTACTTACTTACTTGTGAAATTAAATTAAATTAATGGTAATCGTCAAAAACTCTCAATTGACTACTTTACAAGTCAAAGACATTCATTTTCGATATACCTACATATAACAACAATTTTTTTCTACCGCATTCTTTCAACTGATATCTTGGAATACATTACGATTGGTACTATAGGCTGAGGAATCAATCAGGACTTATTTCTTGTGATAACTGTCTCAAATTTGACACTTGAGAATTATGTTTAACATGTTATTTGATTTTGCAAATACCTTCATTTACTACTGACTACTTACTACGTACATACCTACATCGTTTACATTTACAGGTCAATATTTATTACCATTATACAGTAGTCAGTGTGTATTAGCCTAGGCAGTAGTATCTGTAGTAGTATAGGTATTAAGTCAAAAATGTAAATGATAATCGTATACAATTATGATTATGACTATTTCTCCCAGGGCAAAATAATCGAAAATAAAAATTAATTAGTATCACAACATATATCCGCACATACTACAGATATACTAGTAAGACTGTGTGAATGAGATAGGTAGCTAACGAGCAAAAACTTTTAAATTTCAAAATAATGTAGGATGATTGTATATGTACCCATACCAAGCATATAAGATAAAATGTTGTTCATTTGATTGTAATGTTTTTATTAAAAAATATTCACAATTTTGTTTTATTTGCTTCCCCTACACTTACAGATATATACATACATGCCCATTATCAATATCAATCCATTCATTGTTAGCCAAGTTTGTGATTAAAGTCAGGTTACACAAAAAAGATAAGAAATCCGGCATTATCATCATTGATTAAACTGTACAATGTGGGTTAAATATACTCACAAATCCATATACCTAGATACAATATACCATAGGTTAATTAGATTGCTGGCTATTTAAAATTACTACAAGTCTATAGGATTTTTTTTCCTATTTACCCGTCTAATTTAATGTAGGTAACTACATAGTATATTGGTAGTAGAGATAGTAGAGATGTGTATGTATTTGTAACAAGGAACAGAAAGATTCTTCGGTCGAGCCATTGTAAATTGTAATTTTATTCTCCATTAGACATGCCTATCTTACCTATTTGAAGGAACATAATTATTATTAAGGGAGGGTTTCATAGGGCACTTATGAAATGAAAAAAGTACACACAAATTACAGCCCAGAAGAAAACAATTAAGATCCCCAGGGGTGTAAATTGGTCGAACATTTCTTTATAAAAAGCACCATCGATGCCAAAATTTCAAAAAAAAAAAAATCGTTAAAATATAGGTAGGGGTACTCTACTTTTATAAACTATATATCCATACAATCTAAGCAAATTTGCATTTATTCAATAGTAGTATTACTTATATGTTAGTAGTATCAAATGATCAGTAAATATTGAAAACAAGTAGTTGGACTAATGATCTTTGCCTTGTGCAAAGATTTCAGTTCTTTGTGAAGTTTGGCATCTTCTAAAGGCTAAGGCAAGTCTCAAGATATGGAAGGACTTTTTTCTCTTTTTTTTTCCTGAAAGTCTTTAGGGCTTCTTTTCTGCTTTACTATTACTTTTGTAAATAATAAATATAAATTGTAGTAGGTAGATACCTACTGGTATGGTATAAGGGCCCATGTTACTATATGTGCCTACTACTCTGTATATTCTAACTAATCGTAAGTACTTTATAATAGGAGAAAAAAGGGAAGGGTCTTTCCCCCTTATAGAGAATAGAAAATAAGTTTGAGATCCGAAACACCCGCTATGAGAAATGTTGACAGTTGGAGCCCTTGTACAGTATATAAGTATGTATACCTAAGAAAAATTGTATCTTTGGACCCTTGAGTTTGAGTTTGAAGATTTTGGTTTGTATTAAAATATACCTTGTCTTGTATTTACGAGTACCTACTACCTACATAGTACATACGATATGTACAAGTTTTTTTGGATATAATTCAAAAAGCAAAGGTTTGCTTTACATATTAAAGTATATACAGTTTTTTCTACTGAAATGAGATTTATTTATTTTCATTTCTCCAACTAGAATCTAATACAAAAATAGTAGTAGGGTATGTAAGAAATCCAATGGTTTTTTTCTCATTTTTTCGTCCGGTCTATACTTATGTATACAATTTATACAATACGTATGTATGTATGTAGGTACGGAGTAGGTAGGTATGTAAATATATTCTTTAAAATTCTAAAAACTTTAGCTATTTTCTAGTATTGGTAGTTGTAGTATAACTTTAAATAGTAGTTTGACGCATCATCGAAATATCTCGATGATATTTTTCTTATGAGATCACCAGTTTGATAGTGGTAAAATAAAATTGGAAATTGTAATTCAAACTAAAATGTAATAGTAGATATACAAGTGCTTACTAATAAATGCTCTTCTAATACTTATTATATTGTATTATTGAATAAAGGCCAGCAAAATTGAAACTCGAGTTTTTGCATACAAATAGGCAGGTAGGTAATTTGTAAATTGATATTAAATTGTGATATCACAATCTCATTCTGATTAAATCATCGAAGGGTTTGAGGAAATGAGAAAAAAATAAAATAAAAGTCAAATCTAGCAAATAACATATATATATGTAGGTACCTATATTAATAACTTGTACAAAAATGTAAAGCATGCTATCGGTCTATTGATAATAATAGTAGTACGATTAGGTATACTACATATAGGTACATTTGTCAAGTTAAACTTGATTATTATTATTATTCAACAAGGTAAGCATCATTGAATTCATTTCAAATGTATGTAGTACAATTTTTGTGTATTTTATTTTTTCTCCTAGTATCTTGTACGTATCACCGTATTATCTGTATAAGGTATCCTTATAAATTAGATAGGAACAGAATAAATTTGAGTGATAGTGATAAGGGTATGTTCAGGTGATAAAATGAAAATCATGGATAAGATAAGACTACTACAAATTGTGGACAAGAAGTACAAGTACGAGTAGAAATATATTAAATAGATATATTAAAACCAGGACAAGTATTTTTACATTAAACTATCATATCTGCCTATCTATGTATACCTATTTGATGTACATTTATGATATAAGCAAAGTCTCTAATAATGTAATGGATTTTAGTTAAAAATTCTAGGCTTTCTAACTTAAAAAAATTTGTCGTGTCTAGCTATTAAAAGTTTGAATTTTGAACAACCCTGTATATCAAATAGGTATTTATGAGATGGTCGGTAGGAGTTTTTGCTCAATTGACTTTTTCTCAAACTATTTGTTTATGAATTAAATTAGGTTAAAAGATAGAATTATGCTCGCAAGTTTTTTCTATGAAAAAAATTCTAAAAAGGAAACCCCGAATTCTTGTGGGCGGCTCAAAATACTTAAATGTTGACTTATTTATGTTTATTGCTCAGTACCAGTACCATTACTAATACTAGTACTAATATTAGGTACACTAGTTAGTATGACTTTAAGAATGCAATCTTAAAATAAAATTATTATTATTTATTTTCGACAAATTGTCGCCTTCATAAACTTCTCGAATAATAATGATGATGATAAGAAGCGACTCACTTTGTTTCATTTACTTAAACTTGCCTGCCTGCTTGCCTGCTTCGTTGGCTCAAATAAAAGCTCAAAGTGTTGAGAATTAGTGTCGATAAAGGGGCCGGAAATATATCCAAAATATACATAACAATTTTGAGTCAAGTTGGGCGGAAACTGAGCATTTTGAACAAATTTTTTGATAAGAAGTGACTGACGGACTTTGCCAACTTTATTCCAATGAGAATAAACAATATATATATATCGTAGTAGTGAAGTAAGTAGGTAGGTACTTGAATAAATAAAATAAATATGTCAAAATGAGAATATCTGAGAAATACAAAATTAAATTACGTCAAGGCATACACTACTACTTCTAGTAGTACAATAAAGTAGGTATGTTAAGGAAATGCAAAAGTAAAATTTTATTTCTCAAATTCAAGCAAATATACTTATGTATTTATAAGCTAGGAATTAATCTCTTTTTGACAAAGGATTCGCTGAACCGATTTAAAAGGCTCTTTTTCCTTTATCTATCTTCTATACAGAGTAGTATACATACATACATGATATGTATGTACTAGTAGTATCTTAAGGGAATGCATTCAAGTAAATCCTATAAAAATGTACTTACCTCTATATTTATAGTAGTATTATACAAGTAAAAAATGCATAAGTAAGTACCTACAGTATAGGTACTAATAGATATATGTACAAGGTATAACCGAGGTCTGATCGTGTTCAAGTCTCTCTGATATAAACTGTAAAAAGTAAGGGCTCATCGTAAACATTTATTCAGCCCTCAAGTGCATTCAAAAAGCTTTTATTCGCTTCATTCCTCGTCCCTTTGTGAGACTCGGGTCTTTTTTTATTCTACATTTACTTATCCTTAGACTTGCAGGCTCAGGATCATCAGAAACAGAAAGAAAGAAAGAAATGTGAGATTCACATCTACAGATATAAAAATACATAGGCACATACCTGCACTTATGCCATGTACTACTACTACTATGCCAGTACTTATTCTTATTATTTAAAGTTCATTTTTTGCTCAGCTTATAAGTACTTTTTACAACTAGGTAGTAGAACTTGCATCTTGAAAAATATCCCCTTGAGCTCCCGGCAAGTTGAGAAGTTGATATTTGAAAGCAAAAAAAATAATAGGAAAGAACAAATGCTCATATTTAAAGATGAAATTGAAGTTGATTTTGAGTTCTCTGAAATGATCTGATCCGATATCTTGACTGATTGAACTTGTGGGTTGGTCTCTACCAGTATACTTGTAGTAATTTAAGTAGTATATATATGTATGTATGAGCATGAGTATGAGTTTGAATAATTTTAATAACGTGTTAAAAACTAGCTTGTGCTTTTTTCTTCCGCTAAAAAATGAAATGGTCTTTATGAAAATCCTAGGTAATTTAGGTGTTTCACACTTTCATTACATAAGGCATTATACTATTACTTCTATTGTAGGGGTAAGTAAGTAGGCAGGTAAATGTAGTAGGTGAGATAATTGCAGTGGATTAGATTATAATTGGAATCGGCAAAAAGGGGAGCCCAAAAGTTGTAATTGTAATATTGGTCATAAATAAAAAGAATAGAAGACTTGGCATGACATTTATTAATCGGAATTATAATACCCGCATAACATGTAAAAGTCCTTGATACTGTATAGTACCCTACCTTACTTGTATAATTAAATACTTGGTATACAAGTTATTCTTATACTATTTTAGGTTAATATTAGTAAGATATCTTTAAAAAAAAGTTAAACTTTTGAAATTATATTTATCACATTTCTACCACTATAAATTCGCGTGACTTTCTTATCATATTTTGAGTAAGATTTTGAATTTTTGCACCCGAAACTCAATTTTATTTCTTCTTCAGTAGTAAGTATGTATGTAGTATGTGCATACATACATATGTATAGCTACCTAATAGTAGGTAATAATATTGTCGAGTATTGACATTTGAAATACCGATCTGTGCCTTTCAACTGAATCTGTATGTACATTTAACACCTAACCCAGATAATTTTATTTTACTTTATTTTATGCCCTCGTATATTTCTCTAAAGAAGCTAAACCGATTGCCAACTTTGCAAAAATGATTGCTATCAATTTAGCAGATTATTGCAATCTGGAAAAAAAAACTGGGCTTAATATTAGTATACCTTGTAGTAGTATGTATATAATATGATGCTGATATTTGAAGTTTGAAAACTTCAAACATGTACCCATAATATAATTTCGTGGTTAGGTTGTAAAATTGAGTGAGTGATTGAGTGCCTAAGTTTACTTATCTTGTATAAAAGTAGTAGTAGTAGTAGTAGTAGTAGTAGTACCATACAATGGTATAAGAAACCATACAAAAGTAGAAATATTCAGAACTCTTATTTCAGATTCAGATAGGTAGTAGAATCTTAAGGAAATTAGCATTCGCCTCCAGAAAAGAGAAATGTCTCGTGATCTTATACATCGAATACCAAAGAGCAGGATCAAAATCAAAAAGCAAATATCCATGTGGAGTTTGTGGTTATTAGTATGGATAATATGCATTTGAAAAAACTGACGACTGACTGATGTGATGGAAAAGTATTTAGAATTTTCGAATACTCACTTACTTAAGTACTACTACCTACTTATACATTGTAGTAGTAGTAGTACATACGTAAATGCGAATATTTAAAAAATATTTTACAGATCCTGCGGGTCGAGACAATGTATTATTTCAGATTTCAGATTTCAAAGTCAACGTTCGTTCTTATTCCAATCAGAATGAGAATTGCCCTTCTTCTTCTTTTACTTTTTACATTTTTTTTCCCTTTATGATTTTATTCGAATTTTTGAGCTCAGTAAGTCTACTGATAACAATCTGCCGAATCTCATCTCAAATCTCAAATTTATGAACTTTTAACGAACATTTGGCCCTAAAGATAAGTACTTACTACTATACTATCAGTACTACAGTATAAAACAGAACAGTAGTAAATTGTGCTCAAAGACAAGTTCATTGGTTTGAGCAGAATTCATATAGTACTGCCTAGTTAGTGGAAGATTGAGCTTTTTACATAATATTTGCCATGGGCTTTAAAGTAAAATGTTTACACTACTTACTACTATTACTTATAGAATACTAGAGAAATAAATTATGAGTTAGAAATTCATAAAAACTGAGGAAAAGAGATGATTAGCTCTGTAAGTTTAAGTGCTTGTGGGATATTTTAATTTCAATTTTTGCCCAGCTGAGTCCATGTGTGTGTGTGTATGTACTGTCTAAATAGGTTTTTAAATAATAAGCCAAGTATGTACATGGCAGTACTTGACTTGGTCATTATCTTTCTTTTTTGGGGCTGTGATTTGGTCCTATATATACACTCTCGGTAAATAGTAATTATAGAACCCGAGTGATTTTTAACACTCTAAGGGTGAGTAAACTTGAATAAATAGTTGTTTTTTTTTTTGAAAAAGGGAAATCTTCATCCCAAGTCCAAAAAGATATTTAAGATATTAAAGGCAATTTTGTGGAAAACTAATGTAATTCTGAGTACTAGATATAATAAATATATTTAATAATAAGAGCACCACAACTCATGTAATAAGAAACCAAGAAAGAGATCTTGAGACTTGAGCAAAGATTTTTTCGTTGGGACTTGAAGGCGCCGAATACTTATTACCTCACACACTTTGAAGTATCTTGATATTTTATATTTTTCTATTTTACAAGGAACTAGAGGGCTCATAGTCACGATTCAAAGGTCCTTTTTACATTTAACTTGACTATATCAGTAATTCAGTACCTACACCTACCTTAAACCTACCATGTAATAAGTATAATATACTTGCTTACCTATATCATCTAAGGGTATTCTGGCTAACAAGAATCTCGTCAGAGCCCCAACTACTACCTACCTGCTCAAATACTCATAAGTATTTATATAATTTTTATGAATTTCGGGCCAGTTTGCTTTGAGCACCTGTTTTTTCTACCTTTTTCATACCTTTTGTATGAACAGAACAAGGGTAGAAAAAAAACCATCATCTACTACTACTCTCTCTAATACTTACATACACAAATAATCTGAACATAGGGACAGGGACTTGTATAAAATATGAGGTATGAGTACACAAGTAAGTAAGTACTTGTAGGAATTTCAAGCCTTCAAACCCAAACCAATTTTCTATAATAATCTTTGATGATTTTGTCAAACCTTCAACTCATCCTAAGGAATATTATGACAAGCTCTGAGGAAAGGGTTTACAAAACGAACTACTGGATTTTGAGGGAGAAATCTCCCTCAAAATAAATCCTCTGTTTTTTAAAGAAAGAGAACAAAGTCAGAGTTGAACGGATGTTTTTAAGTATTTTGAGTTTGATTTCGACCATTCTGCCACGTCTGTTTCTTTCTCTCAAAACCAAATCCATAGCAGATAGTACAAATAAATGGTACAATTTAGAGATAAGAGTTATTGGAAATATGGAAAATGATATTGGTAAAAAAAAGAGTGAGTCAAGGGTCCCTGGGTGGCCTATGTTTACATATTCTATTCGAACATTACAATTTAGGGGTTTTACATTTTTACATTTTTTTGGTTTTTTTTCGGTGGTTTGTTGATAAAGGAGTGAGTGCGAGCGGCAAACTAGCCCTATACAAATATTATATTTGACATTGATTTCCAGCCTAGAACCAAGTCTTAAATTGTACAAATGTACCTACATATACTTAGATAGTTTAGTATGTATCGGTACGGTAGTATATGTATTATGGCCAAGTATTTACCAAAAGTGTGAAAAGTAATAGATATATGGGTGGAAAAATATACAATTGATAAGGCGGATGTCATTCTTCATTCATTTGCTTGTGATTTTGTAATTCCGAGATTTTTGAATGATCTTTTCGGTACCCTTAACAAGCTCTGGACTAAAGCCATAAATATGTCAATCAAATCCAATTTTCTCTAACCATTGTTCACTAAACTAGCTTGCTTATTATTTGCTTAATTTACATCTAACTAACTACCATAATAGTATATTATAAATATCTGTAGGTATTTCAATTACAATTTGTAATATTATTGCATTGGAATGTGTGCAATATAAATGAGGGTTGTTTTAGACATTTTTGATCGGTTTTTTCGGCGAAATGAGAGAGTTGGGGGTAAGAAAATCCACAGAGAGGAGGTCTTGGCCTTTGTGCGGGTGACATGCGGAAAATATGGTTGCTGAGTGGCCCTCGTTATACCGTATCCCTTATGTATACCTTAAACCTTATCTTGAGCAAGTCGAATATTGACTTTATTTCACTTTTTTGAGTCCCTTTTCGCCCACTGTGGTTTGATTGATGAGGAAACGAAGGGGATGGGACTCGGGAAATTATTTTGAGTTTTGGAATCTTGAAGGTTTGAAGTCTGAAGAATATGAACCTGAAGTCTTGTAAATATCAGTTTTATAATACTTCTACGAATATAGTATGCATTCTTATATATTATAGTATCTATAAGTACAAAATTATGTGACCTGCCTGACTTGCTCAGTCCGTGAGGTGTGGCCTTCGTCCATGATGGTAATGGTGATGTGGGTATTTGAGTTTGTGATTTGACCCTTGGTTAGTTAAATGGCCCTTACCCACTAACCCAGCACAATGGACCTTTTATTTTATTTTATTTTTCTTTTCTTAAGAATTAAGAATCATAAAATGTGACTCGAGAGTCTCGATTCGTATTTCATGCCTACTTTTGTTTTTCTGGGCCTGACTGGGAGACTATTCAATTCAGTCAGTAATATCAATACCTATGCCCTTATGATGTACAGATATACCCTACCTAAACACATACATACTCATAATATGTAAATGTACGTTTTCTATAAGCTTTCTTAAAACTCATATATCATACCTAGAAAATATTGAGATATGTCTCAAGTATTCAAGAATAGGTATGTAGGTACTTAGTATTAGACCCTTACTAGCAAGTCATCGGAGACTTTTTCATTTTTAACTTACAAGTATATTGTTGTTAGACCATTATAACTGGTATATCTAAGTACATAAGCATAGCAATAGTAAATATATGGATGAGTTGTTTTGAATATTATTTGGAAATAATGAGCCTGTGTTTTACTTTTTTGCTGATTATGTGGCCTATAATGTGAGTCTAAGGGTCATCTATTTCAATCCCAACTGGGTGATTAACGACCCGACCCCGGGATACTGATCCATGACCAATTTAATGGCACTTGCAGATGAAAACCAAAGAAAAATAATTAATATTCTAATCTTTGTAGACCACTTGAGAACTTTTCAAATCTACCATCACTAACTCATATAGTAACAGTACTTACTTACATTATATTAGGTAGATATAGATTGCAAATTTAAATCAGAAAAAAGGTGGTAATGGTGACTGGTTATTAGAATTGAAATTGGAGGTGGTTGAGGAAATGGTGATTAAATTATGGTTAATGGAATATTAGATGGTAGTATGTGTGTGGTTAAATATAGAAAATGATCGTAAAATAAACCTTTTGAAGCTTCGTAAATCAACTTTATGTTTTATCATTTATTTTATGTATTTATGTGCTCGAGTAAATCTTGGAATTAAAAACTATTTACCCATGTAAATGCCCATATACTTTTGTGAATATGGATTTTATTTCCATTCTGCCTTTCCGCTCGTGCTTACTTCAATCTTTCACGGCATTTTGAGAGGTTTTTTGGCACCGTTTTAAACCATTTTCTCCTGAGGTCAGACCCACCACTTGTAAACCTTTAAAAATCAGCTAAAAAATCTCACAATTCGTAGAAAATAGAAATTCAAATTCAAAGAATTGAATAAGTCTCACAAAATAAGGCTTAAAATACCTGTACCTTGACGATGAGGTACTTTAAGTTTTAAGCTTTAAGCTAGTTTAAGTCCCTGGTCCTGGTATACTTAAAGGTATAAAGTAAAACTGAAATTTGAAATACATATACCTATAGATGCAGATGTAAATTAGCTTTTAATAAGGTGCAAAAGGGTTAAGGTTTGAGCTCGTAGCCTGCCTGCAGAGAAAAATGCATTTCAAGTCAGAATAAATGATTTGTATACTTTGATTTGAAAAAATCGAGTTTTTTTTCATTTCTTGTTGGTAACCTGCTGATCTGTTTGATCTTCAACTGAGAATTGGGCGAGAATAATCACATGTACATCTAATGACTATATGAATACCATTTAGAGTAAATTTTTTAAAAAAATTATATTTAATTAGTTGCCAAAGTCCATCTCCAGGTGTACTTTTGGATTTAAGGAAATGTCAACAAATTTTTTGATTGACATTTTCTAACCACAAGCCCATTTAGAAACCTAAGTATATGCATTTGTATTTATTGTAATTGTAGCACTATTTATAGGACTACTTGTAGTATCTTATGATGGGCAATAACACGTGCAAGTGTGTCGATCAAAGCTTTAAATCTTAAGGTTAATGTTCTATTAAGTAAAATAATTCCATTTTTTTTCATTAAAAAAAGAATAGAATTAATGGTACGAAGTAAATGGGCATATTTTTTTCCAATTGGAAACTGAAAAAAATTTTTTTTTTTACTAACTTTCAGCAATATTAGTAGTTTTGTTTTCTTGTGCTGAAAAGCTAATTTTGGTTGACAAAATACTATACTAGTAGTAGTTGTATTTGTATTTGCATAACATGTGTAACTATTTGTAGTTTTTGGCATTTCGGTTTTGTATTTGTAGATTTTTACTAAATTTCTCGGAAACACTAAACTTTATACTTACATTATATTAAAGTAGTATCTGTAGTCTGTAGTACATAGTACCTACTACTACTATTACTACTGAGATAAGATAACCTCATAAATCCTTGTTTTCTGTTCAGAAACTCGGAAAGTTTTTCTTTTTACTTACCCTGAAATGCCTGTAGAATTTACGATATTATACAGCTCTAAAAGTTTAAAAAAAAATATTTTTTATTACAGCTTCCGAATACACACATAAAGAATGTCCTAAGTTGACTTTAAATCTGAATTTGGGCATTTATTTTCATTGTTGAAGTGTTTTATGAGTAAAAAAAATACACCCAGAATTTGACAGAATTCTTCCCCAGTGATTTAATTTTTATGTCAAAGTCATCTGTTCAGATTCGAAAGATTCTGCCTGTGAATTTAGCTAGTTAAATATGCATAAAAATTGATAGTTAGTTGGGAATTAATTCCTTGTTCTCTCATGGCTATTTACTTTTAAAGAGATGCATTTAAAATTAAATGTTTTTCATGTAGGAGAGCATCCATAGCACATATTGCCTACTATAGGGTACTATAAGGCAATTGTAGTAAATACATGCATATATAATATAAATAAATTATAATCCGCTTATCGTTAGCTTTAAAGCTTCATAAAATGAATAACTGTGTTCCCCTTAGGTTATTTTAGATGATTTTGGGACAGGTAATTGTGTTTAAGTTTTGAGCTTCTGTTCGAAATTCTCAAGTCAAAATTTCCTTTATTATCCTTTGGCTATTTGCCCATTAAGTTCAATATAATCTGATATTGAAAAGTCATTACAAAAGCTGGCTACTTTGGCCTGCCTGCCTGGATTGGATTATTACAAGTACCTACTATAGGTACTGACTACTGACTACTCACAACTGGTAGGTACTTTGAGTTTGAGGTTTCTTAATTTAACTCCATTTTCGACTCTTTTTTCTCGATTGTTGGAAATGTTTCTGTCAAAATCAGTCACTAATGCCCCATTAAGAATCAGGGTTGTCAATAGTACAGAGACATTCTAAAAACATTAATACATAGATATAGGTATACACGTATTTTTAGAAACCAAAGACTTAAAAATTCACTATAAAATTTTCAAAAATACATGTGCTTACACAACCCTGCTGGGGGATAGTAATAGAAATAGATGTATTGATGATTATAATTATTATAGTTTTGTAGAGGGTTTGAGTGGTTTTTGAAGATTGTCTTGAAGATAAATTTTGGACTGATGAGGGAGTCTCAAATTTTATCTCTAAACTTGTCCATTAATGCTCAGGTAAAGTATTATTTTGAACAAGGTGTCGCCAATGCTTTCATATCATAATCGAGTATTTTGACAACTAGTACTAGTAGTACTGATAGGTTCTTTTATTTTTATTTTTATGGGCCTGATGATGGCTGATCTGATCTGATCAAATGAAATGAATTAAGAAATAAGTTTAAAAATTTCCTCAGATTTATTTAATGTTTTTGCCCTTGACTTGAACTCTTATCAGTGTCTCAGAGTAAAATTATAGAAATAATAATATTATATCCTTGCCCTGCCTCCAGTCCTAATTTAAATCATTTGGTTTTCTACATACATTACCTATCTAGGATCTTAGAATCTCAGAATCTAGACTATTGCCCATCCATTTCTCATGCAAGAGAAATTATTTTGAACTTTTTTAAGTCTCGGGTGTGTCATTCACAAGTACAAGTAGGTTCCTACCTACTACAATATCTAGGATACAAGTACAAGAAAATAAAATATAAATCTACTTGACCATTTAGAACATAAATAAGCATCAGTGGAAATGGATTTAATTCTATTCTACTCATATATTATCATATGGTAATACACATTATAGTATGAGTATGATATGATAGTAAAAGAGCAGATGGTTTGACAAGATTGTAATGAATGATATATTAGCCCAAATTGTATATTGGATTATAACAAGAAGACCAAGACCAAGATTGTTGTGAATTTATTTGCAATTGAAAAAACATTTAAAAAGCCCTCGAGAGTCATTAAAATTTTTTTTACTAGTCGAATAATTTAAATATCTACACGAAATTACCCATTTATACAATTACTTTTGAATGAAATGACTATATACTGTAGTCGTCTACACATTGGTCATTATGTGAAATAAATTAAACCACGATTTGCTAATTCCCTCAGAGTTCAAAAAATCCATTTTATCTGCCTATTTTCGGTATTTCCTCTTGGATTCATTTCAATTTTGATAAAATAATCGATGGCCTTGATACGTTTATAGACATAACTTGTACTACCTAGTAATTGTACTTTTGGATCTCACTTGAAAAATGATAAATAATAGTTCTAAGCAAAGATTTGGGTTCAAAATGAAGGAGATACGAGCTGTCGATAGACTTGTTCTCTAGTTTTTTTTATATAGGTACATAGGTATATCTTTAGTCTGTAGTTTATGTGCTATTTGTGTATGCTCAATGCTCATAGTGATCTGTTTATGCGTATAATTCAGACGAAATTTACTCAAAAACTTGTAAAAAAAAAGAGAAGTAAGTTAATAAACATTTAGGGAAAGCAGCTGAAAAAGAATGTTTACCCAAACCTAAAGGTTTATTATCAAGAGAGCCGATTTTATTTCCGGTCTTCTAAATATATCAACTCTAATTTATATGGACTCAAATACCTACCGATACTATATTACATACTGCCCTTATACATTTTACTTATCGTTAGAATAAGCAGTTATACTTGGAACTTTAGGGGTAAAAATAGTTTTTCTTATTTGACTCTAAAATCCTTACTTAGGATTAGGATTAACTAAAATATTAAGATGTTTTTTTTTAAATTTTAAATTTGTTTGAAATTAGTTCATATTTTTAAATAACTTATTTAAATAACTTAGGTATTTGAATTTTTAATATACATTTTTAGGTAGAAATGAATGTATTTGTCCGAGAATAATTGGCAACTTGTACTTAAATTAGCATTTAAATTACTTACTCTACTACAAAATATACAAAGTGTAATGTATTGAGAAAGGAAACATAATTTTAAAGATTCAAATTTTAATAGGAAGTCGATACAGTATACTTACATAGTACAATTAATACAATTACTATGATGGTTTTAGTTTTGAGAGGAAAGAACTCATCAATTACTTATTCTTATCTTATACTTACCATGCCATAGCTAGTAGAATTTAAATGCCACCATCGTCAGTAGTCAGTAGTAGGTCCGAGATGATCTAAATTTCTAAATTGTAAATAATAATACTGCTGTTCAAACCACAATAATGATAATAATTTAATACGACACAACAAATGACCATTAGATTTATGTTATGCAGAGTGCCAATTTATTTCTGATGTCTTATCACACCCACTTATCCTTAATACCATTGGAGTGTACCCTACTCACTCACAGCAAATAATAATCAGTAATCAGAGTCTAATAATTTTTATTCGAATTACAATTTATTATTTGAAATCTCAAACACATTTTGACACCCTTCTAATAAATTGAGTTGCAACCATCATAAAGTGAAATTTGAGTCTTGGGAAATTTTTCTAGATTTATTTTTATTCAAATTCAGGATTCAAATTATTAAATATTCATTATCTAGTAAGTATAATACTAGAAACACAAAATTTTCTCCGTTTTTTATTTCTAAACAAAAATTTACTCGCCGGTGTACTACTGTTAGATATTCAAATATATGCATTATGGAGGTGAATGAGTTTGTCTTGTTCAAGACTTTGTCTTATCTTATTGGACTCACAAGGTAGGGTACTTGGATGAGCTATTAATGCATTCAAATCTGCATTAGATAATATAGAGTAAAATGCATTTTAGGTTTTCTAAATACTTACATATAGGTATTAGATATCTAGTCTGGAAGTTTATAAAAATGGTGTGGATTTGGAAATGTCATAATAGGCTGTCAGGCTCAGATAAGTTAAGATATTTTTTTTCTGAGCGAAAGTGTCTTTTCTGCCTTTGGCCTTATGAGTGAGTTTAAAATAATTTTTAAGAAAAAAACTATACCCAGTACTAGATGTATAATGATGTGTTTTAAAGGCTTTTGGTTTTAGTTTATTTGCATTTCTACAACTAGTCTAAGGCTAAGGATATAAGTAGTAGTAGAAGTATTTGATTAATTATATACACTTGTATATTGTACCCACCATCCTCTCATACCATTCAAATTCTCATTTTTCTAACTTTTACCAACTTTTTCTACCAGATTTAATGTACCCAACTATCTGTATAAGTCTGTAGGATAATAATATGTAGGTATGTATAGGTATTCAAAAAGTGAACATGCAAATGCACATTTACTAAAACCTACATAAGATAGGACTGCCAAGCCCAAAAATTGTCTTTTCAACTTTTATACGAATTATCCTCTTCTGACTGTTTTAACATGAATTAAATATGAGATATTTAAATATTTTCTAGTACCTTATACCATACCAGTACTACATAGTAGGTAGTAAAGTATCAGTACATTGTATACAGATAGATAGATAACTAGTTAGCAATTCTGAATTTGAGTTTTTTTTGAAGAGAGATCAACAAGAGACAGAGAAACAATTGAGTCTCGAGCCGAGTCACGAATATTTAAAACTATAATATCTCTACATAATAATTTTTATTTAAATATCATTTTTATGAGTTTCAAATCACAAATATGTAAATAACAGTATGTACACATTGTACTATAGTAGTTGTACTGTTTGCTGACTTCTGTCCTGTCCTGCTTGTCTCTGACTTGTTTGAGTTTGAAGCGACTAAAATATTAAAATATTAAAATGGTATAATGAACTAATAATAATTAGTCTCAAATGTATAAAGTACAGTAGGTAGTATGTACCAACAGGATAAAGTATTCATAAGCTTTTTTTTGATGAATCAACTTTTAATAATCTCATCAAAGTAGTCAAGGGCATTGTTAAAATCCTCGTAGAGTAGATTAGGCAGGTAGGTATATATTAGTATTTTAGTCCTATTATATGAATATCTATAATAAATATATGTACTGATAGGAATGTGTGCAAAAATAAAATAAAAAATTTGTTTACTTTTCTAATTAATTTATTTGATGAGGCTAATGTACAAATTGCAAAATGATGTAAATATACTTTCGATTAAAATTTTACGAGATTTCAAGTGCTTTAAGCACTGGATTATTGATGAATTCAAAATCCCGATTGATAGATGCTTATACTACAGTGTAAAGTAGAGATTTTTTTTAAGTTAAAATTTTACTTTTAGTCAATTTGGACTTGAATTTCAAAGCATAAATTGGCTGGCTAAAAGCTTCCAACTTAATAAATATATACCTTATACTATTCTATCTACTTAAATATATTAAGTTCAGATCTTGCCACTTTTTTTAACCAATTTCCAACTCTTTTTTCTTCAAACTCTCAAGATTAGGATGGTTTATCCTACTGGGAATTATATTTGATTTGACGTGAGACTCGTCGAACTTTACAGGAGAGAGAAAAAAAATAGTGTAGAAACTCGTGGCTTTTTTATGAGCTAGGGGAAATTGATCAACTTCTCTCGATTTATGTCATGTCAGATTGAGGAGCCGAAAACATTACCATCACCTAATATTCATAAAAAATACATACCTACCTACATTACATATCCTACTAGTTAGTTAGTTAATCTAAATCCCCGATTTTCGGTGACAAGCACCGATTCCTACTTGCTTTTCGAAGGAAATCCCTCCTGTGTAATTCCATTTAGTCCATTATCTACCTAACTATATACATATAATACTCATACATATCTATCTATAATACAATTTCCTAAATTTCTTTTCACAAAAACCTTGTCATTCTTTCTTTCAAATAATTTCGGTCTGGTGTCAAATACCAATAGCATTAGGTAATAGGTAGAGCTTTTGAATGGATTGGACTTACCTCATATCAGTAGGTTATACATAAGGCAATGTAAAATATAAAATATAAAACAGTAATAAGGATCGGCAAAAAAAAAAACCCCTATTTTACGATACTATAGACAAAATGAGAAGAATAGTTTACTAGGTAGTATGATCAATGAGTTTTGGTAATTCTTATACTATCAGTACTTTAGACCATTCATTATTTCCAAGATAAATGGGATCCGGAGAAAAATGGATAATCACTTATATACCATATTATTATATCCATTTGCAAGAAAATCCCCTTATTTTTCTACAAAAATACTTTAAAAACTAATATAAATTTTGAAAAACGACCATTAACTAACTATAAGTACCTACATTACATAAGTGTACATATTGTAAGAGCAATTTGAAAAGTAAAATATTTGACTTGAAAGATCCCCTCTTTGTTCCAAAATAAAAATCTTACAAAATCCTCATTTCTTCTTACAATAATGTATTTATATTAAGTAAGATTTTGAAGCTACAGATAGTTAATTGGTTCTTTTAGGTTTTATTTATGCTGATTACCTTGATAACTCTTTCTACTCGTATTGCAGTACCTATTATATCTAGGTATTAATCCAAAGTCCTATAGTCCTAATCCAAATTTTTGTTTATTTGTTTGAAGTGTAGCTAAGCGTGAATGAATGAATTCATTCTGGAGAAACTATTTGTGTAAATAATTCTTCAAAGTTAGCCCTTTGAAGAGCCTTAGTCTAGTGTTGAAGATTCTATGTATACTGTATGTATAATATGTATGTTATGTTTGACTTTGTTTTTGTTGTTGGTATAATTTGAAATTCCTGAGAACAAGTTTTATTAGCCAGGACCCTTAAAAATGTAAAACAAAAACACTTACCATCTTCTTTTACTGGTAGGTACAAATAACTGAGAAAAATAAAATATTTCATTTTGAACCATTGTATCGTACTTACAGTCTGGTAAGTATAATACAACCCTATACTATACGAGTAATAGGGTTGTAGAATTAGTATCTTGCATAGTGTGATTTGGTCTGAGGCTAATTCCAGATTTTCAATTTATCCAAGTCTCGGCTGATCTCTCAGAATTCATAATTGGTTTATTATGTGTGTATTAAGTTAGGTATACATTAGGTAGATGAGAATTCCTCATATTTTGAGGTTTTTTCTCAAGTGGTCCGATGAAATGCGTTGATAAATTGGAGGTGGTTGTAGGAAATAGAAATAGTATAGAGTTTGGGCATATTATATGTACAGAATATTTAATATTTGCCTTTCTTTTTGGGGAATTCGGTTCACTGGGCCTAGGCAGGGCAAACAGAGCTAGGAGCCTAGGACCATTTCTAATCAGAACACAATGGGAGCAGCTCAGCAGGCCCTTTTCTCTCAAATCCCTTAAAACTTCAACCCCTTACATATCTACTTACACTTAACCATCGAATCTCGATATAAAGCTCCATTTTAAGCTATCAAATGTGAGAAAATCCAAATCTTATAAGTCCTAAAAGCGCTCACTTGGCACAATATTTAAGAAAATTCTATAATATAAGTAGCAAGTGTCCAAATGTCAAAATTACTTCCTTTAATCAAGACATTATACAGTTGCAGTAGTCTAATACCATTAGAGAAAGAACCAATTTATACTTTTACTACAATCTTTGAGATTAATAACTTTGATTTTTACAAATTATAATCTAATACCAAAAAATCGAAAATTATGAGCCTTTAAAATAACCTACTCGTATAAAGAACGTATTTTATTTTTTTTAAAATCCTATAAAGTGATTAAGAATTAAAAAACTTTTATATTCACAGAGTTTGTACCTATTTTTTTGTATAATTTTTACCACTTTTTTTACGAAGGAGAGGGTACTTTATAGAGAATGTACAATGTAAACATTTTATGAACATATAAATGTACATTTATATTACTAACCTTACTTAAAATGGGAAAGAGTGGAATATCCAATTTTCAAATTCTACTAGATATTAAGGTCTCGGTGTGAAGTCTTAAGGAAAAAGTCTTTTGGATTTTTGTTGAGCATTTATTATACTACAAATAGTAGTATTATCCTACAATATATATAGGTACTTACCAAGTATTGGTAGTAGTTATATATAGTGTAGTGTTATTTAGTACAAGTACAGTAAATGCATTAGAAACTTCTGAGAAGAGCTGAATTTTAAGAAAATAAAAATAATAACATAATTTAATGCCCATAGAACTGTATACTTATGCGACCTTTCTGACTTGACTTATTTCAACTTGAGCCCTCATAAAAATAAAAATATAAAATTTCGATACCCTCATGTCCTGTACACTGTTTTGTACAGTGGTGTTGGCCATTAGCAATAGCAATAGTAAGGCTTTTTTTTGAGGGTTTTCTTCTGTTTGGTCATTATATTATTTAAAGGGTCCATTTATATTTTATAATGCAAACAGAGCCGAATTTTTCTTCTACTTCTTGTTTCGTGGTGAAGAATTTCTTCCTACTTTTATAACTTGAGGGCCTTAGCAAGCCAGGGTAGATACCCTACTTATTTACATAAAATAAAATAAAATACTACCTACTAGGTACCTATATCTACTTGCACTAAAATAGTATGTATAGTTTTAGAATAGGAATTTTTTAAAAAGCTAAGAGCTCAATATGTGCCCTTATAATTCACACTGGGTCAAGACAAGGCACAGTGCTAATGTATTTATTTATGTAAAAAAAAGCCCAAACTTATTCTAGCACTTTTAAAATAATGCATTTTGATAAGGACCCATCATTTTTTATAAATTTTCTAGAAAGTCAAATAAGTGGTCAAATAAAGACTTTTATTATCTCTGAGAGCGTGAGAAAAGATTTTGATTCAAAATTTAACATAGGTAATATGTATTATTTTCGTATAGATATAGAATAATATAATGGGTTTGTATATTTGTATTGTAATTAAAAGATAAAATGGAATAAATGTGTAACAAGTAAAAACACCCCCGCACATGTACAAATTGTACAAATTGTCTAAAAAAGGATAAAATTGTTAGAACATAGATCAAGCTGGATAGGCCATTGTTTTAGGGTAAAGTACCTACCCTACATTTTACATCGTTAGAATGAAAATAATTAGGATAATTTTGAAAATGGTCCGAGTGGGGGGTTTTTAAGTATTAAAGTCGAATAAACTTATCCTTACTATATTAGCTTTAAAGGATGTGTATTTTTTTAATCTTTTTTTTTCTTATGGATCAGTATTATGGGTGGTACTTTTTTGTCTACTATAACTATACAGAGCAGTGGTGAGGTCAACTTGACATGGAGATTGATGGCCAAGAAATTAGAGAAAAAAGTTTAGAAAAAGTTGAGAACTTCTGAATTTTGAGATGGGCAAATGATACTTTAAAATGAAGTTAAACAAGGGAGATAAAATAATTTACATGACATACACGACTTGCTGTAAGAGTTCAGAATTCAGAATGAAATTGGAAAAGACATTTTGTAAGATTACCTACCTACTATTCTAAAGTCTAAAGTAGTAGGTTATGTTATGTACTAGTATCAGTATTTTTTTATATGAAATATTAAAAAGAAGTTTTGTAAATTAAATGAATATTTCCGAAGCATCAGATAAGTTGGATAAATTTGAGAATTACACATGATGAGCGTGAAATAAAAGGATTTGAAAACAGAATAAAATCACTAAGGTATACATACAGCAGTGTAAGTGCACATACATATTTATAAGTTCTAGAAGGTCAACTTATAATGTTCAATTTGATCTTATAATGGCCATAATACTTTACTTTACTAAGGATAAGTCATATACATATTATGTAGGTAGGTATACTAAAAGTATCAGTGGTAGCTAAAGCAGGTTTATATGAATTTGAAAAATAATCTTTGATGGAATCTCAAAAGCAGAAGCACAACTTATCTCTGATGGGAGACAAGACAAGGGACATTGTTAAAGCTATCATATTAGGTATATCTAATACATATATAGGTATACAAATACATTATACCTTACATATACAGACAATATATACTGTTAGTATGTAAGTAGTGGAAAAAAATCAAGAATGATTGAAATTTATTCAATGAATTTTCAATGACCATTTCATTTTAAATTAAATCTAACCCTTTAATTATACCATTTGCTTACGCTTCATCTAAGGATATCTGTCCATTCTAATCCCACTTAACTCGAGGTATTCATTCAATAATTGTTAAAACTTATGGCTATCATGCCTATGGTATGTACCTTTGGTTTAGTTTACTAGTAGGGAAGAAGTAAAAAAAAACACACAAAGATTCAGATCATCAAGACCATTTGACCAGTCAAAGTCAATTGAAAGGTATTTCTCTTTTCTTTTCTTTTTCGATTTAAACTCATTTATTTGCAGATTCGATTCGGTGATAATGATAATAGCTGAGTAGACATGTCCAAAGTTTCCCATTTAAAAAGTAGATAAAATGATATTTAAGAGCTCAAGACACACAGATTGAAAGCTATCATCATCATCCACTAGCCAGCCTTTCAATAAACTTTTAATGCGAAATCATATGTTCTGAAAAGCAGGTATTTTAATTTTATTACAATCAATTTTTATCATCAGAATCAATCAGAATCTCACTCAATGAATGGTCATTGGTCTTAAATACTCAAAATGATATCCCACCTTCTCTTCTCATACAAAAACTAAATACAAAATACCAGATTTTGGCTTCTAAACATGACCAAAATGTCTTATCTTTTTTTTAAATTTACATATTTAATATTATTGTAGTATAAAGTAAGTAGAGTATAATTGTAAATTGTAAATCCATTTTATTGTTCTAAATGACTTTAATGTCGTCGTTCTGGTACTCTAAACTTTATTTTTTTCTTGTTCTTGTTCAAATGTTGAACAAGCCCTGTACAATTATAATGGTATTAAAAAAGGTAGATAAATAAAATCTAAGATTTAAGTACAAGGTACCTACCTATCTACCTACGAGTAAGAGAGCTAAATTAAATTGAAGAAGCTTCGGTTTTATACTCAAATTCCCACCCCTTCCACTCAATTGCATTGTTGTTATATTTTATTTCGTTTTAAAATTTTATGTAAAACTTTTAATGTCCCTTTTATTTATGCCTTTTGAATTTAGTATTAGTATCTAGTACTCAGTACTCATCATGGTATGGTAGATAGGTAGGTAGGTACTTGTACAAGTTTAAGTAGACCTCCTATAAATTAAACAATTTATCGAGCCCAATACCACTAACTACTTTAGAGAGATTTACATAGACAACATCCTCAATTCCCAATAATAATAATAATTCAAGTGAATCATTTCAATTCAATTCGAAGGGTAATCAACAACCACAAAATACCATATTTTTTAGTCCACTACTTATACTACCTACTTATTATAGCTAAGGTTTTAACCTAACTAACTAGTATGAATTTTTATGTATGTAGAATGTAGGTACTTGTGTACTTTATATGCAAAGTAACTTTTATACAGATACTTGGCTGTACTCGTACTGTAAACCTCATAATTTTCAACAGTTTTTCCGGAGGCAGTTAATTATCCTGGACAGCGATGATTACAATTTGTTGTTGTGAGATTATTATTGCTTCTAAGTACGGCTTGTCCGGTTCAAATCTGCTCAATTATTTATTAGATTAAGATTAAAATACTGGACTATTTTATAGTATCCTACACTACATATTATGTAGCAGGTACTTAGGTACCTACATTCTACATAAGTATACTGGTACCTACCTATGTATTAGAGATTGGTAGCGATTAAGTTCTTCAAAAAAGAGAGAAAAAAGATAAAAGTGGAGGCGAATGCTCTCGAATTTTAAGTTTTGTAATCGAAAACAAAAGTGTTTGCCTTTGTTTAAATTTTCTCGAGTGCATGGACTGCAATTAAAATGACTTGGAATAGGTACCTATAACCTTTAGGGTCATTTAAGTGGTTCAAGTTCCAGTACTACTACTAACTGACTATCTGATAGTACCAACCTACTGTCTATACTAGTCTGTAAAGGCAGATGAGACTGGATTACTGGATAGATAAGCACAAAGGACATTTAGAATAATTTAGATTTCCTGCAAATGCAAATGGATGATTGTCTTTGATAAAATAATATGCTTATTGTGTAGTACAACCAAAAGTACACATCTTGATAATACGTTATATGTACAGCCGGGTTATAGTTATAGTTATGGGATGGGACTTTTTTTGACAATTTAGATTTTTGGATTTAGATTGGCTGGAATTCAGAGAAATTAAGTCACTTTTCCAAATTCCCATACATCATTCCCAATGGCCTGTAATAATCATTATTTCTACAATCAGGTGGACTCTTTTGGGCTTTTTGGACTTAGAATTTTATCACACAAATGTGCATTTGCATACTTATAAGGACTTTTTCTCCTATTGAAAAAATCTACTATGGACTAGTAGTCCCATTTATCTAATCGCACAATTGTTCTTTTTTATATTTTTTTTGAGTAAGTAGATGAAAAAGTCAGATTAAACTTACAACTTTTTAATAGACTCCGAGCTGTCGTTAAAATTAAAAGCAAACCAAACCTTTAAAAAATGGTAAAATTTTCGTTGGTTCTGCGTTTGCAAATTTTGAGTGGATTCTTAAGGTAATTTATAGGTATGCTAACATTTCGGACGACCGGTTTTGCGCTTCTGTTTTATCTCGAGAAACAGTTTATCTTTTTTACTCTTATACCTTAGTATTTGTATATACCCAAAAGATCAGATTTTTCAATGTTCACCAAAGATTTCGAATGTTTGGAAGAGATTAGCTGGTATTTTAACATCAAGTTCATCATTTTTTAAAGACATTTACCTAGTAATACTTAGCAGGAAAGGCTCTCAAATCGTAAACTTATTCTGAAGAATACTCAAGTTTGATTTTACTATGATTTATGTTCAAAATAGATCAATTTTTTCAAAAAACTAGGGTTTTTTAATAATATAATTCAACCTTTCAATGCATAATACCAATTGTAAGTGCAGGTGCAAGCTAATACCTAATGAAAGAATAAAATATTGAGTTGCAGTTTGTGATCTTTCCCTTCTTATGTATTTAGTGCATACTCTATGTAGAATGTAGCTATCAAAAATAGTTTAGAAATTTGCCTATAGTTCATACGTCAAATACTTGTCTATCAAATTCAGATATTTGACTTGGCTTATTATCATGTCATTCTTACTTTTTTTTGTTGTAGACTTGTTCTGTGCAAATAATACTAAATTTGCAAGCCCTCTAATCGCATTAACTCCTTGACCAAATACAAATACTAATCCGGGATTATATTAAGTCAAGTCAAGTCAAATGTAAATAATAAGACTACATGTCTCATAAGCCTATCATCTATAGATTTAAATATATTAAATTGTTGTTCAGTCACAATTTATTGTAATTATCACCCTCTCCTTATTCATGTGATTATTAAAAAAGTCAATTGAAAGCTGAATTTCGTTTCCTATCTAATATTAAGGATTAGTAATGTACTTACTTATTGCTCATAGTATTCTTACTGATAGTCGTATATAAATATAAGCTCAAATCTCTAAATTCAAGTCATATTAGAAGCTTAACTCAAATTTCCGTGGATAAACTGCAAATATCTATTCTGTAGTCTGCAAGTAATCTCTATGCTAGTAAATCTATTTAGTATTTTGTAAGATAATCTTTTGTTCGAAATTCTGCTGAGGTTTAACTGCTTCATTTAATTTCATATTACTTCTAAAGAAGGGTCTTAAAGAAATTTCTGATTTACATTTTGATTGATAAATCAAGTACTTATACATACCTACCTAAGCATTTTGAAGCCTATTCGTAGGACTAGGGCTAGGCTTGAGTAATTTGAAATTTTGAGAAACTTTTAGTGAAAAAAGTAGGCAAATTAATGGACCTGTAATTGAACTGAAGATTATTTTTCTTTTCTTGAGTACTTGAGTATTCAAGTCTTCTCAAAATATAAAAAAAATATTTTCCAGGAGCTGCGGGAGTCGGTGAATATTCAAGGGCCCTTGTAATATCAGTATCAGTCGTCCTACTACTAGTAGTATTTTTGACTAGCAATTTAAGCAGATAACCTTTTATATAATATACTGCATTTTACATTATGAAATGAGTTAAGGGAGGGTTGGGCTCAGTAATTATTATGAACGAGATGGGCTGAACTTAAAAAAATCTCATTTACATGAATATAATACAAGATGATAAAAAAAGTCAAGTGAATATTTACCAAGAAAAATTTCGGTTTATTCGATTACAAAACCTCAAAATCATCAGCACAGACTACAGACTTCATCCGATTTACGATTTATACCATAAACATTTTGAGCACATGTTCCTTCGATTCACCTCCACCTTCAAACCAAATATACAAACATACCTTCCAGAGTTCATAAATAAATAGTACTTAGGTATTTAACATACATACATACATACCTATGTATGTAGGTAGGTACTATGCATAGGTATTCCAGCCAAAGATATTTTTTTCATATTAAAGTGTAAGCAAATCCTGGTCATCTGAATCTCAGGTCTCATGCTGAGCCAGAATAGTACGGGGTTTAAATCTCATTTACATAAAACATAAATCCAAACTTACAGCCTTTTTTCTATACACTTATTTTTTAACGAACTCCTGAACTGAACAGTCAGTCAGTCCCTATAGGGTGATTTGATCTTGAAAATATATTTTGAGAGATCTTTTTTACTTTTATTTATCTTTCCAAGATGATACTGATCTGATGATATTGATACTACTTACCATTAGAAGCAGTAGTAGTAGTGATATATAGTCTTTAGTTTATAAGTTTTAGGTTATATAAGTGTGGGTGTTCTTTTTTAAGATTTTATACAGAATCAATTTATTCGATTTATTCGTATATCTTTATGCTTGTAAGTAAGTAGGGTACTACCACTACAGGCAGTAGTACAACTAGTTAGTATCGGTCGAAGTGAAAACTTTTGAAACTTGGCTTTTTATACTTATGTTACTATTTAATATGACTTGCTCAGGGTAATTGAATTTTTTATTTCAAAATTATAGTAGGTTCAAATCATACCTAGGCCTAGCTCCTAGCTATGTATGTGGTATGTGGGTTAAAATCCAAAATAAGCCTGTCAAATTGAAATATTTAATCTGGTAAATTAACTACTACTGCGCTAATACTACTCATAGTACACGTAGAATGCCCCTATCCTTTCATAAATATAATAAGTTATAAATTATCAAGTCTAATCTACCGTAAAGTGGTTCAATACATAATAAAATTTAATATGCTGGTTGACTTTTCTCTTCTAAACTTCTAAATAGTTAAATGCCATTTAATTCTCTCTCTCTCTCTCTCTGCCTCTCTCTGCTGAATATATTGCCAATGCCAAAATCTCATATATGTAATAAGAATAAGTAAGTAATCGAGACTTTTATCATATAGTTGTAATATAAGAACATAATATAAACAAATCTGAATATGATAAGCATATCGAGTCGAATGTCACAATAAATTAAATCCAAATTACTAACCAGATTAACTTTTCACATCCACTGACTTTTAAATTATCCTTGATTAACCCTATTATTATTTTATCCATATCCTAATCATATTTTTCAAAAAAAAAAATGGGAAACTTTCCGCCTGCCAAACCGCTTTACATATAAAGCCCTTTAAACCATCATAATTTTCGTCAAACTTTGGCAATATGTTTCCATATGGGCCTATGGGTCTTGTACAGTCAGTACTACTTGTAATATACAAGATTAGTACCAAAATATTGGAATTTTTTAAGTTCTTTGTTCACATTTTACAGGGTATGTAACAAGTGCTCAAGTCCCCCATAACCAATTTACAAGTACATAATTCGGAGCCAAGGGATCTCTTGTTTCTATTTCCTTCGACCAAATACTTACATGTACATATTTAGACTAGTTAGAGAAATTCGTCAAGTGTACAGCATCTGCTTTAATTTTACCATTATTAGTATTAGGTATACATAGATATATTGGTACCTAGTACAAAATACAAGGATTTAATTTGAACCGACTTTTTTCAACCCCTAGAATAACCTCAAGAAAGGGGGAAAACACATACCGACAACTTAGCATTAGCCGAAGAATAACATAAAATATAGTTAAGTACCTACATAGATTGAATTTTTCGTAATTCGGTGGCAGGCTTAAAAATATGTTTAATCTAAATATCCACACAAATGCATAAATACTGATATTTGAATGTAAAATGAAAATAAAAATAATAATTACTGATTATAATACGATTTCTTCAAATCCTAAAAGCTTAAACTTACGGTACTTCCAATAGCTTAAAAATTTCTACTATAAAGTTGTATGTATTACTATAAAGATTATTTTTTAATTTTAAATCCCATTTTTATCGATCACCATATGGCCATTTCTAGTACTAGTAGGTACAATAGTCGTATAAGGGCTGGAGAAATTAAAATAAATGGTTTTTTTATAAGGGCAATTAAAAAAGAACTTGTTCTATCTCAATTGGGTATTAAATTTCACCGATTTAAAGTTTAAAAAATGCTTATTATATTCTACTATGTGGTACATATTGGTAAAGGGATAGGGGTTTTATTTATTAAAAAAAAGTTATGATCAAAGCTTATCCATTTTATGAAATAGTAGTATAAGATATGATGTGGATTTAGATTTAATTCGAACAGTAATACCCATAAAGCCTGATTTTTATTGAAAATGTAACCTGAGAACCTTTTCAAATCATAAACGACCCTCATTTATTATTCATTAACTAGCCAGGTTTTTGTTTGCTTTGCAAACACCCGTGTAAAGCGAAATAATTATTTGTTTCCTAATCACCTTAAAATCCCCAATTTTATTAAAAAAACGAACTATTAAATTAATTAAAAATTTTTAAATGAAATATAAAATCATTAAAAATATCATATTATTAGATGACTGGACCCTTTTAAAACTTAATCTGGTTTTCCTAAAGAGAGAAAGAGTTCAAAACAATAAAATCATGATAAAGGAAATGTATTTGTAAAATATGTTTGCAATTATTAAATTCCCGTGAGATAATGTATCGGTAAAATAAATTTGCAATCAGGAAAATTCCCGTGAGGAAATGTAACGGTAAAATAAGTTTGAAATCAGTAAAATTCCCGTGAAGAAATTCATTAGAAAGAAAAATATAATTTTTCATTTGAGCAGATATCATTCATAATAAGT
>JAQIXA010000311.1:0-48869 GCA_034699045.1 Nanhermannia cf. coronata Gr-Ori-00579
TACTGGACCAATCTTAACCAAACTTGGCATGATGGACCCCCATAGGGCGGCAGTCTGCCATTTCGACAAAAAACCCAGATGCCCCCACCCCTTGCGGTGCTGCGGACCCTTTAAGGGTCCACCGGAACCGAAAATTTTTTTATTTGATAAAAATGTTCCCCATGGCTTGAAATGCAAAGATATTTGGTCCCCGGGACCGCACTGTGGTCTCTAATACCACAAATTTTTTTTAAACACGCTTTGCTCGCCCAATTAATAATCTACTTCTAGTGAGTTGATTAAAGCCTAGTTTTATTATAGAGTAGAAGCTATTAGTTAAATATCTCCATAAGTCATATAATCCTAATTGCTTTTAAACATTTTTATACATTTATTTAGATAATTAAAAGCTTAGAACTAGAAAAGGTTTTGGATTGATTTGATAACATATCCAGGGCAAGGTATTCCGGGTTTTTAAGCTAATTTAACTTTTCAAAACTACAAATTAATTTAGGTTTTTAGGTTTTTACTACCTAAACCTAAATCTTGAAATTTTTTAGATTTTATGCCGATTTTTGCCAATTTTATTCTAATAATGCCTGGCATATTTAGTAAAAGAAAAATATTTGAATCAATTTTTTAAAAACAATTTTATCATTTTTGACTTAGCTTTGTAAAAAAAAGTGATAAATATTAAATTCCTCAAATATGGTTGAAAAGGTATATTTTATAGAAAAAATTATTTATTAGTCACCTAAATTGCTAGTTTTTAGAACCTTTTTAGGCATTTTTAATAACCTAAAATCCCTTGCCCTGATTATATCTTAAAATAATATTATTAGGTTGTATTACTATTACAGATTAGTATTAGTAGACAGCAGCCAGCAGCCAGCAGGCACTTGTATTACTTACAATTACAATTAGATACTCGTATCTCGATAAGTTGTTAATAAGTTTTAGTACCTTAGTAGTATCTGTATATGTAATGTAATCAATAGTTAAGTTTAGTAGGGTAAGTACCCTACCTAAGGATAAGTACAAAACTAATCTATCTCATACTCATACTCATAAATGAGGTTGAGGATTTTTAAAGAGCTTTTTTTATAGCTTATGCTATAAAAATTAGCTCTTAAGCTAATTATAATTACAATTAGCTTTGCTTTACAATCGCAAATGTCCATAAGTATTGTAACCACTATGTCAATTCAATCAATACAAACAATATATTCGAGTCGATAAGATAGGCAATCGAATTGATTAAAAAGTTAAAAAAAATTGAGAAAAAAATTCAAGTACCTACCTATCTACTATTCAAATACGGACTTATGAATGACTATTTTATTATTTATTTTTATTATAGTAATCCAAATCCAAATCCAAAACATCTGCTGCTGAAAGGATATTTTTTAAAAAATAAAGAAATATTTGATCAAATTCGTATGAGTGAATATGTATAGGATATACAATACAAAGATAAAGTACTTACGAGTACTTACGAGTTTTTATTTGGTCTTTCTTAAGTCAAGTACCGACCGATTGGAGTTTATATTAATCCTTGACAAAATTTCAAAAATTATTGAGAATAAAATTTTCCAATAAAAACAAGTACCTATTATTAAATTTTATGCCTGCTTCAGAAAAAAAATTTCTTTCTGAAATCTTAGATTTCAATCTGAAATCTGAAAACAGTCTACAAAAAATCTAATTATTTTATAAAAATCTTTAATTTTGAGAGTAAAAGCCTACCATAATTTCACAATGTGAATATCAAAAAATACATTTGAATCTGAGGTCAAAATTGGGATTTTCATCGATGAATCAAACACATAGACTATAGACTCGTACATATACCTATAGAAACATACTACTTTCAAATCAATAGATACTTTTTAATAGGTATCATTATCATAATTTCAATTTCAACTAATTGTAATTGTAAGTAATCCAAATCCAATTAAAATCGTAATAAAAAATGCACAAACTAACTACTAGTATTATTTAACATTTACATTTGTATGTATCACATTACATAGATAGCTTTAATTGCACAAAAACCTCATTAAAATCACTTTTCAATATTATGATAATATGTTATGTAATGCAATCCGTTCTCTGAAATCCGGGATATTTCTAGCAATCTGGGATTATGTACAAAGGTAATAAACAAACAAATGTGTTATTTTGATATACCTTTACATATAGGCATTATTAACTTTAATTACATTCTAATTACACTAAAACCTCATTAAAATCCTTGATTTCATTATGTAAATCTATAGATAAGTATCCGAAATCCGGGATTTCGGTATATATATACGGGGTATTCTGATATTTAGTAAACCATAGTAAAAAATTCCACTAGTAAAATATAGTACCGCAAAGTTCAAAAGAGAAAAATTCTTAAAATTCTTTACTGCTGTTTTGAACCTACTAGTACTTTACTATACAATTATGCATTAAATATTTTTAAATAAATTATATTTTCGACCTTTTGACCTTTTTTTAAGTTGACAAATTTATACAGTTATACAGACACTTTAGCTTACATTAAGGTTTTTATTGTCAAGAAATTTGTAAAGTAAAGACTTGACACAAATTTTTGCATTCAAAATAAATGCAGAAACATGAAAAGGAGGAATCAGTGTCCGTCACTTGTGGTACGAAGGCCACTTAAAAAGATTTCCACCACCAAAATGTCTGATGGTCTTTACTACAAGTAAGTCATGACCCTTCTTATGTCACCCTTATGTTGTCCAATGACCATTTGTAGCCCATTTTGAGATATAAAGGAACATATATCAAGTGTCAAATCCGTACACAAAGAAGTCAGTAAAAACATGTTGCTCATTTCTTAAAATTTGGTATTTTGATGACATTTTGTCAATTTTTGATTTATTTTGTCATATTTGGGGTCCTTAGCAATTTGTAGATCATTTGTAGACCTACAAGAGCATAATATATTTTAGGTGTCAATCCTTTAAAATCACTCGTAAAACATTTGAATATTAGAAAACTAGACTTTTGATTTTTGATTCCTTTGTGTCAATTTTTGGTCAATTTTGAGGCTTATATAGGCAAATTGTCAGTTTATGACCTTGTCTAATGTCATGCTTATGGTCCATTTGAGGCAATTTTGAGACCTTCAAAAACAGATTTCAAGTGATAACCTGTCACTTGAATTGAGTATCCTAATTACAAATTATCTAGATTCTATTTTATCTTTTATTCAGCTCTGTAAAATCAAAATTTGGCCTTTTTTTTACATGTATGAGTTTGTGAATGTGGATATAAGACCAGAATCTGGTTTTTCAGACCTGATTGTAAAAAGACTGTAGACTTACTAGCAAACATGTACCATTTATTGATTAAAATTCATAATACAGATACTATTTTGAAATTACATTTTATTAAGCTTAATTTTTATAATTTTAAATTTTATGTAAACTCTTGTCTATTTAAGTAATGTCATAATTACGATTACGGTCTATTTTGGTTATTTTTTGGTCTACAAAAAATATATATATTTCAATTGTCAAACTGTTCAAAGTTCAAAGTTAAAAGTACCATAATTTTAAACATAAATACCTATAATAAATGTTGCTAAAAAGCAAAATATTTTAATGACATTTATACTTTATGTCAATTTTATAGGTTGTTTATTGTATTGTATTGTACAGAATATTATTTGTTTATACATTATAATTATAATATTCAGAATATTATACGTATAAACAAGAGATATAAAAATAAGAAAGTTTTAATGTATTTTATAAGTCCAATTATGACAATTTTATCACAATTTAATGTAGTTAAGTTTTGAATTTTTTTTAAAATTAAGTGTTTAATTTACCATGTACAATTATATTGACATTTCCTATTAGGATTTTGCTTTGCAGTCAAAAAAGTGTCTAATTACCAAGTCATAATATTTTGATATTTGAGATATAAAAATGAGTGGAAGTGGAAGTTTTTTGAAAGACATAGACGATGCTAGGTTTACCTCTTATAATTATATCTTATCTTTATCTTATTTACTATTACATAATTATTCATATTTATAGTTAAACCAGGTGTCTAATTACATTTCTTACTATTTTTTGTAATTTCAGCTTGGTTATGTATTTCAAGTTGTTTATTTTATGGATGTGTGTGATGGGCGGCGATTTCATTCTTGAATTTCGGATCGGTAATTCATTTTAATTTAATTTTAAACCTAATTTAAACTACACTTTTTACTAATTATTTCTTTATTTACAGAGTATTTATACCCGGTTTATCTTTTAATTCACAACTCATATGAAGCGTACAAGTTCCAATCATTTGTAAGTGATTTTTACTGGAATTTTTATTTTGTATTTTGGTTGATTGATTTATAATTTATGTAATAATTACTCTCCTTTTATAGTGTTTATTTTGATTAATGTTTATTCTATGTAAAATTCAAGATATATATATTTAATATATTAATTAATGATAATTGATAATTGATTGATATTTTTCTCCTTTTTTGTTGTAATTTTATCCAGGCATTTGCTCTGTTACTAGTTTGTATTCATGTTTCAGTCGATGTCATATGTTTGGGGTACTAATTTAATTAATATTAAAAAGACAATTGAAATGAAATAGGAAAAAGCTATTGGATTTTAATTGTATTATCTATTGAAACTTTTTAGGATTTTACCAGCGCAATGGTTGTATTTACTAGGCTCGTTGGCAGTGTGGATGGAGATAGGGTTAGTTACCTATTCCTTATTACCTTATTATATCGTTTATTCATTTAGTTCAGAAAACTAAAATTTTGGCGTTAAATTTTTCACAAAACTTGAAAAATTGAAACAAGTTTTTTCAATTGAGCTAAGAAATACTAGAGCTTAAAGCTTACAACTATTATTTATGCCTTATTTATAACATTTATTAGAGATAATTAAAGTTTTAATAATATTTTTTTGTTTAATATTTTTAGTTGGAGTTTGACCCCACTGGGTCCTCTGTTACTGGTTCCTTCTCTCATCTATATAGATGGGAAAGCTTTAAGACCAGAACCTTCTCTACCACTTACTCCGCTTGCCGCCCATTGGTAATATTATAATCATTAATCACTGATTTTCAACAAATAAATGCATTTTATTTTAATTTTTTTCGATTCATTAGTGTGGGTTTTCCGTTGGTGAGTGAGATCGAAATTTGCATTTTTACATTTATTAAATTTTAACATGCGTATTCCTAGAATTTTATAAAATAATATTATTGATTAAAATAGGTCTCACTTGGATTTGGTCTAAAATCCTATATTGGAAATAAGTTGAAACAGCGTACAAAAAATGACGTCGCGAGAAGTAATGAGGTTAGTGTGCAAAATTAAAATTTAATGAGTTATAATTACATTAAAAACGTGATTTTTATTTTTAAATAGCTATTGTACTCTATACTTTGGGAAGGATTACCTCCTCCCCCAGCAAATACAATAGTGTCTACACCCATTAATAATAATGAGGTAATAATATATATCTAATCTGATTTTTTTTTAAATAACTACATTTTGATTTTATTATTTATGGTTTTTTCATTGTTTTAAAAATCAGGTGATAAAGAATGGAGACGCAGTATTAGTAAAGAAACAACAAAGTCTGACAGATCGGAGAAAGTCAGTTGAGGAACTTTCCAAAGTTGAGGAGAAGATATATCCTCCTGTTCCAGTTTCAAATAATCATGTGAATCATAATAATGCAAATATTTCGGTGTCGAATCCATTTCTTAATTCATCATCATCACCATCAACTGCAAATCATACCAATTCTAATGGGAGTCAACTTTTAACACCGAGTTATTCAAATAACTCGAACTCGACTATAGGGGTACTTGGGACTACAAGTCCGCCAACGTGCAGTTGTATGCAACCCAAGAAAAAGAAAGACGATTGTTGCTTAAAACTTGAGTCAGAAGTGAGGAAGTTGAGAAGTGATCTCCATTCGATTAGAACTGTAGAGTCTGAACTAAGGTTTGTATTACTATTATTTTTAACTGTATTTTACTATTCATTGAATCATAAAATCATTATACGACATTTTCATTTAATTCTGTTATGAATAAGACAATTAATTCCGTAATTTTACAATAATTGTAAAATTGAGATAATGACTTTTCTTTAGCTAAATAGGAATGAAAATACAAGATACTTACACATAATTAATAATAATAATAATAATAATACAAACTCAAACAATAAAAACTGGATATGTACTTAATGTTTTTAGGGGTCAGATATGTTCGCTCTTAACCTTTGAGAGAAACCTCAGAGCTGATTTGGGCGATATACAAGGACAACATGAATCTCTTCAATTAAAATACTCAGCTTTATTATCCAAATCGCAGGAGGAAAGACAAAGTTTCGAAAAAAGATTACTCGAGGAAAGAAGATTAAAAGAAACTGCGGTTAACAAACAAAAAAAGGTTTGACATACTGACTTTTTTTCCTAATTTCTAATACAACTTTGTAATTTATTATGCAATTGAGCTATAATTAAATATAATATTATTATCATTTAAGGCTTCACAAGACTGCTGTTCGGGTGATTGCAAAAGAAAACTTAGAGACGCTGATAAAGAGAAAGAGTCATTACGTCGCGAAATCAAGTTAATTGAGGATAAAAATACGAGGACAGAACGCGAGCTACAAAACGTTAAATCAACCCTCTTACACGAGCAGAAAAACAAAGAGGTGAACACTGAAACTGCTCGATTGGTAAAGTACCTTATTCTTATTATTATTTTTACCAGATTTTTAGCCGTATTCTCAAAGTTTAGCCGTATTGAAAATTGGTTTTTTATGAAATAAAACCCCTTTGTTATTAATTTACAATCGTATTATAATAATATAAATAATAAATATATGGGGGATTACTGAGTATATATATTACAATCGTATTGCAGGTCTCTCTGTTACAGGCACTTCAAGATCAAAATTCTCATTTAGAGCAAAGCTTGAACGCTGAAACTCGACTGAAGGTACTATACTCGTAATTATACTTATATTTTTTGATTAAATTTCAATTGCACATTTCTCGATTTATAATCATTTTTTTTTGTCTTTTAGCTTGACTTATTTTCAGCTCTTGGAGAGGCGAGAAGACAGCTCTCGATTCAAAATTCGACGCTTAAATTAAAAGAAGATGAGCTCGAGGATTTACGGGGACAACTTGTCGAAGCCTACGCTGTGTCAGATTTCTCTGGAGGACATCATAACCACAACCACAACCATCACAATCTTCTCTCAAAGAACTCGATGAACTCACTAGGAATGGGAAATCAATCATCGCAGCAACAAAATTCCAATGATTCTCTCAACTTTTCTCCTTCAACTTTAATTGAATCATAAAATCATCAACAGTTATGATTGGAACATCGTTAAAATAAATCATCATTATATCTCGAAACTTTTTTGTGTGTTAAATTCTAAAAAAAATATCAAAAAGGAAAGGAAACTTTCGTATAAATATGTATTAAGATTTAGACCATGATCTTATGCCCTTATACCTTTAAAAGATTAATGGATAATCTGATTTTTAGGCACCCAAAAACCCAAGCTAAAGTTTTTTTGTCCTACTAATTCCCTAATTTTTTTTTACATCTTATACGTTTAACTTGGAAAATAGTTCCGTTAAAAATTCATTTTTTGTTTTTGTTACATTTTTGTTTATACATTATTATTATAAATTAAACGATTTTTATCAAGATTAGTTTAAAGAAACTAATATTATTAAAAACTTTTGTATCGTGCAAACATTTAGATTTTACCTGACCTAAAATAGTATCTCTTTTTTATTTTTACTCTTATCTATCTAAATAATATAGTATATAAATATTATGCATACCTCTGCTGTTTAAAATTTTAGACAGATATTTTAGTAATAGTAAATCAGTAACAGGAATCAGATTATGTAAAATGAGTATTGAGATATTAATAATTATAAGTGTGAATTACTACTAAAAATAATTGTGTTTGTAATTTAAATTTTTGAAGTTTTTCGAGATTTTGATGATAGATGAAAAGTTCAGAAAAGAGAGAGAGTAAATTATTTATAAATAGATTACTATTATACAAAAAAAATTAATACTTTGGTGTAAATTGTTTTAAACAATACCAACTTATTTATATTTAAAAAAAACTAATGATGTTTTTACTCTAAAACTACTTTTTGGAGTTTGAGAGGGTCGTATACACAAATTAAGCGTAACCGTATTGTATGTGATTCAAGGTAAATTATTATCAATACAATTCTACTTGTATTAAAAATTTTACTAAAAATGTATCAATAAAAAAATTCAGTGTTCTGCAAAAAAAATTCATTTTCGAATCTTATTCACTTGTTAATTTCGTATTTTAAAAAATGAAACACGACAGGTATCAGGTATAGTATAAAGCCAGAGCAATTGATGGTCAAGTTCAAGTAGAAATACGAAGTTTAGGTGTATAATTAGTATTTTGAAAATTGATAATATAAGTATAAAATGTTATTGTAATAAATTATTGGATGGATAAATTATTGTTTAGTTTACGAGAATTCCTTAGTGGCGATTCGTGTACGTATAGAATTGATCAAAGTTGACTTTTCAAGCTCTTTTTCTGATATTTTATAAACTTGTCGGATGGCTTCAATGTCGGTACAATTGATCACAGAGGCAAAAATATGTTGTTCTCCAACAATTATTTTTCTTATACTAGATGCTAAAGCCACATCTCCAATTAGTAAAAATTCAGTATCACCATCTTCAGAACTAAATATTTTAAGGGATTCGGAGATCTAAAAAAAGTAAAATAAATGAATGAAATCATGACCCAACTAAGAACTTACATAATATAATCATAATCAATGAAAATGAATTCTATTTCAAAGTTTTAAAACTTACATTCTTTGTAGGACTTAAGCAATAGATAATTTCTGTAGGGAATGATCTGGTCACCATTGTTCCTTCTTTCTCATTGTAAATGGCTGAAATTAAAAAAAAATCCAAATTAAAAGTTAATTGTTTAATTATAAAACGTATTTTACTTGCCTTTTGTGATGGCAATGGACAGTTGGACTGGATCAACAATCTAAAAAAAATAATGATATACAAATTATTCTTTGTATTCGTTACTTTTTTATAATAATATGGACTACATTCCAATAGTTTAATTCAGCTCTGAAAACGCGACTTCTACCTCAATTTCACATTTTACTTACGAAATTGAGGCTAGCTAAAGGCTAAAACTAAAATAGGGTTTTACAGAGCTGATTTGATTTAAAATGAAATGAAAATGATATCCTAGCTTGCTATAAATCTATCTTTTATTTTATGATCTTAATATGTATTAGTTAAACGATAAATTGGCAATAATGTAATGATCCCACTCACTCTGAAAAGTCTGATCTATTGTTTTTAGACAAATTCCGGCTTTTCAGAGCTGAATTAGATATAGATAGTAGTAATGAAAAAAGGCTTTTAATTTTTACTTTGAAAACGAAAACTTACATATTTCGGCTTAATAAGACACAAGCGTAAATTGTTAGAAAAGATGTGTTCTCGGACAGTGTTTGTGTTGGACACGTTGAGGAACAAATTCTTGGCCAACTTGGCTTCTAGCTCCGTGTAAATGTCCATTTTAATTGACAATTATCAGTTGACCGGCACCCCTCAATCAAATCGAACAAGATCAAGAAAAAGGTTTTTATTTTATTTAAAAAAACCTTTTTTAAAATCTGGTAAAGAGTCGAGCGGCCTAAAGCTCTTATTTTTTGAATGAATTGACTCTCAAAATCTCAATTTCAATTTCAATTTCAATAAGAAATAATAAGCTCAATTTTTTATTTTTTACAATAAAATAATTAAATTGTAATTTTAATTGTAATTAAAATAATATAAAATTAAGTATGAGTGGTCCAATGGAGAGACTACAAGCACTGGACACCCTGGAAAAAGAGATTCTGGCTTGTTTACAAAGTGCTGGTAAGTTTTAAGTTGTTAAAAAATTAACAAACTTTACTTTGACTATATTTAATTAACTGATAGTTAGATAACTGTCTTGAAATTTGACAGGTCACACACTTCAAGAGGTGAGCAAAGACAAGCCGAGTGTGAAGCAAGTTGACAACCACACGTCGAATTTTTTAAAGACCCTTAATCATGTGGAATTGGAGTTGTCCAAGCATATTAACTACTTGACGCAAGTGTCTACAGGTCAGTTATAATTATATTTTCAAAAATTCAGCTCTGATCTGAAAAACAAAATCCCTTGGACTTTAAGCTTCGGGAATTACATTTGCCTTCCCTGCCTACTTCTAATCCTAAAGTAGAGTTTTTCAGAGCTGAATCTGCTGAATTACAAATCATCTTTTGGCTAGTATTCTCAGCTAAGATTTAAATCTAATTCCTTCATTATTTTGCTCTCTTTTAGGTCAAGCACATGAAGGATCGAGTTATGCCTCTCAAAAAGTGTTACAAATGGCTTGGTAAGTTTTTAATTTTTGAAATTTTTAATTACTTATTATTAATCTTTTGATAATTTGACTGTTTTATAAATTGCCTAAATTCAATCTTTATCTTTTGTAAATTTTAGGCATAGATCTGAACATGCACGTTCAAGAGTTTTGGAATTAGAAAGAATGAAAAATCTAGTAATGTCAGTCCCTAACCCGGTAATAATAAAGTTAATAATCTAACACTAACATAATTTGTACAATGCATTTGAGTCACGCATTTAAATTTTTTATTAAAATTTTCTATAAAGAAACTTTTTGGTCAACCGATTCCGAGACCTCCAATACAACAACAAGGAGCAGGTCAAAGTTCTCAAAGTTCTACAGGCACTTCTACACCACAATCAGTTCCTACTACATCAGTTTCAACACCTCCAGGAGGTGTACCTACCCCTACTCCTGCATCTAGCTCTACTCCTAGTGGACAACCAAGTTCTAATTAGTTTCACTAGACTTAAGATTTGATAATTATTTATAAATCCTTGTATAATATAGGATATCAAAATATTTTTTATTTTCCTTTGTATATATTTATGATAAGATAGATAACTGAGTTTTTTATAAAGAAAAAGAACATTTTATATAAAAAATATTTTTTATGATTATGGCAAATGTTTATTCCTCAGTTGTCTAGTTTTAGTTACCTCCACATTTAAATTATCTTCATCAGAATCCTCATCTTCTTCATCTTCAGAAGAAGTATTGTCATCTTCAGCATTGAGACCACCACCAAGACTTAATTTTAATCCAGCTCCACCTAAAAAAATTAAACAAATCAGTATGTTTCTTTAGCCAAAGTTCAAAAACCAAATGCCTTAATTATATCAGTACATGTATACTTGTAAAATTGAGACTGAAAACTTACCATCAGGTCCAGAAATCATTCTATGCAACGATTCTGAAGCAATGGATCCACTTGTTTCTGTACTAGTCTTTAAATCACGATGTAACCTCTTAATTTGTGACTTTTTCTCAGCTTCAACTTTGTCATTCTTTTCTTTTTTAAGTCTTTCATAAGTTGGTCTATAAACATTTTCATACTCTACAACAGCTTTTTCAATAGAAGTAAAAAACTCATTCATTCCGTATCCATCATATGCAGACACTACAGTATGTTCAATATTGTGATACATTTCATCAAGAGCTAATGACATTGAACTTGCAAGATTTGCTAAAAAAAATAAACAATTTATATTGTGTCAACAATTTAGTTACATACCTAATTGATTTTGAATTATTATGGTGTTAATTATAAATAACCTGCATATCCTTCAGTGTTTTTTAGGGCATCATCTAAAACATCAAAATCTGTTATCCAATTTTTTACTTTCTCTGGCTTACAAATGTCGCACTGAAATGATAAAAGTAATTTAAAAAACAGATTATTATTAGGAAGAAACTTATTCAAATAACAATCAAAATCAAACAAATGCCTAAGATTTCGAATTTTTACCTTATTAAGAGCAATCACGAGTGGAAGGCGAGTTTTATAAAGTATTGAACAGGCACATGACATATTTGATACAAAAGTAATTGGTTTAGAGCAGGATACAAGATCAGTGACGTAAATCATCACTGTTGGAAATAATGCTGCTAAACATTCAGTTATAATTTGTCCACTTGCACTCCACATAAACACTTCAATTTGTCCAGGTGTATCAATGATGACATATTTGTGAGATTTGCTTCTTTGCTTGATCAATTCAATAACTTGGTCAAATTTTGTAGCTGAAAATAAAAAATTACAATAATATTTTAATATACTAAAATCAAAGACTTTTAAAATTTGTGAGTTTAATAAATTACCAAACAAATTTAACGATGTAATGATAGCACCGTTCGGTCCTAAATTATATTGTTTCATCACATTCTTGTAATTTATTGTATCTCGAATATCTATGATAGGGTACATAAAAAAAATAATTTTAGACATTCTAGCGTATAGTTAGGTAACATGTATGGTATAAGTAATCAGTAATCACACAAATTTATAATCCATTTTTAATAATCTTACCAATATTAGCTGGAAATGGCATATTAAAACAGGCAGGATCAAGGTTAATTAAATAAGGTGGTGTTCCTTTAGCCATTAAATGTGCTCCTATCCTTTGTGTTAATGAAGTTTTTCCAGATCCAGCCATCCTTTTAAATGTACAAGCATTTTTTTGAGAGATTTTTTGAAATATTTTAACTAATTTTTGATCTTACCCCATTAGAATGATTACAGTAGGACTATTATGATTTCCATCTTCAATACTACTTGCTCCTTGTCCAGTTGTTGATGATGATCCAGGTTCAGGTCCTCCAGGTTGAGGTCCAACTTCTGTTTTAATCTTAACCGATTCTCTTATAATAAAATTCTCAGCTCCACCACCACCACCACCAGCAGATGTTCCAGTTTCTTTATTTTTATCCTTGCTCTTGCTGTCCATATTTAGATACTCTTCACCTAAAATCCAAAAAAAAGAAGAATTTTATAAAACTATCCAAAAAAAGTTCAAAACTATTTACTTAATAATCGAGTAGGTATAGGTAAGTAACGTAATGGTAGTTGTAGTTGTAAGGTAAGTGTACAAGATTGGTAGAGCTACAGTTTCACAAAACTCAAACTCTATAATTATGTATTATGCAAACCAGTCCTTTGTTGGTTCAGAGTTCAGAGAATCTGTGTCCATTTACATGAAAACCCTTAAACAACACAAATAAGATGACTGGGAATCTGAGGAGTAGAAGAAGTAGAAAGTAATGCAATCAATCGTATTTGGTTTTTATGAGTTATAGTTATGTGTTGTATTATAGCCTATTATTCGATATTTGTTAGGGTCCTATTTGCATTATCTTTTGAATAGATAAGCTCATTATTAAGGGTCAGTGTGCCTAGCTTATCAACTCACTTTATAAAGATAATGATAACCAAACCAAACCAAATGAGCAGTCATCTAATGTTGACCGGGAAAGAGAGATTATACAAATCAGTCCAGCTAGCGCTCCGGCTCCGATTTGAATATCTTAATCTTCATAGATATCAAACTTCTCAGAACAACAAAGGTAGATAAGTATTTAAGAAATATAAGAGACATAGGTATACACATAAGAATACTCATTTTAAGACAAGACAGCATGATTTATCCTTAGACCTTAATATATTCACACTTTTTTGTCAAATTGATGTCCAAATCTGGTTTCCTCGAGCTGAATTCCAGACTTATCTTATCTACTAATGTTAAGTATTTTATAGTAGAACCAATCCCAGTAGAACAACAATAAACTTAAAAACTAGCTTTTGGATCCTTCCTTTTCTGTGCCTGTGGCCTGTGTCAGTCATTCATACTTTACAAAAAAACCTGTTTCTGCCTCTAATAAAAATCGATTGAGATTTTGGATCCTTTATTTAGGCCGAAATCTTGCTTTTCAGAGCTGAACTACATAATTTTGCCCTTAAGATTTAGCTAATAGCTAGCGGGTAGATAGTATAAGGCATAGGGATAGGAATTATGATACTAGAAACTAGAAATAACTTTATGTTTGTTTATGATTAATCTATATTGTCTAGATAATTTTCAAAACTCTGAATAATTTATAAGTAGATCACTTACCTTAGCCTTAGAACTAGAACCCTTTTGATCCAACCAGCAATTTTTAGCAAAAATCAAACAACAAACAACAAAGCAGCAAAAAATTCATCAACAAAAACAACAAAAAAACCAAGAATTCGATTTTCGTTTCGATTCGAGTTTCGATTTCGAGTTCGAGAGTTCCGCGGCTTCACCGCCTATCCCTTCTAGTCTATTGTCGAAATCTCTGATTTCAAAAACCAAGAAAATAATCAATAAACATTGCCTTCTTCCTTTATTCGGCTGAAATTCGGGTTTTTCGGATATTTCGGTGAATTCTACGAGCGAGGCTTATCATTCAATAGTAAGTACATACATCCCTTTGTGTTCTCCTATATACTTGTACTTTGTAATGCTTGTTCTTGTTCTTCTGTAATAGATCCACTGATCTGATCTGTCGAATTTTCAGCTAGTCGAGTCTTGTGCTTTCTCCAGCATCAGCTTCAGAGCTACTTTCTCCAGCAGCCAATGTCTCCAGAGGCAAATAAATCCACAACAAATTCAGCTTCTAAATCTAAATCGAAAAAAGTTTATACTTTGGCATTTATACAAAATGTGGTGAAGGAGCAGGTGCTACTTGGTTTAAAGAAAAGGGGATTTGCTCAAGGGGTCTGGAATGGTTTTGGTGGTAAAGTCGACCCTGGTGGAGAAACTATTGTTGAAGCTGCAAAAAGGTAATATTAAATAATTTTAATAAGTTTTAAGGTTTAAGAATCTCTGAAATAAGGTACATTTCAAAGTTCAAAGAAGGGTTCCAAGTTCCAATTCTAGATCTTTAAGATTTTCTATTAAAATGGTTCCAGGTTCATGTCTGTCTTGGTCCAGGTCAAATGTTGGTGGTTTACATTATATCTAACCGAAAGACTGGACACAGTTCGTAGATTTCGATTTGAGTTTGAGATTTTATCATACCTAATCCCTAAGCCTTTTGACTTTTGCCTGGATTTAAATCGTACCAATACCAATTACCAACTCTAAATTAAATGGTTTTTGTATTTTTGAATAGTAATTAATATGTAATTTAATTTTATCTATGAATTTAAATGTGAAATAATTTTGTCATTTTTTTGTAGGGAAATTGCTGAAGAATGTGGCCTAACAGTTGCTCTTGAGGATCTAGAAGAATTTGCTGTGATTGACTTTGAATTTGTTGGTGTGGACGAGGTGATGGAGGTGCATATTTTCCAAACTACCAAGTATTCCGGTGATGTTCATGAGTCTGAAGAAATGCTGCCAAGATGGTATGACTTACATAATCCTCCTTATGATGACATGTGGATAGACGACCGCATTTGGTATCCATTGTATCTTAAAGGGGTCAAATTCAAGGGTTATTTCCTCTTTGAAGGACATAAGAAAATACTTAACTATCATATTAGAGACTGGGTTAATGAAGATGTGACAATTGTACAAAGTTTGGAATCGGATTCAGCAGGCTGATTATAACAAGTTCCTACTTATTTTTTTAAAAATATTTTTATGATTTCTTATTTTGTGTTCATTTATCGTTTCGTTTGTTATTTATAAATAGTAAATTTTGTTTATTACTTATTTATTGTTTACAACTACCTACGCTTATTCTGTGACTTTCGATTCATGAACAAAAACTGATCTTAAACATTAAAGTTATTCTTTTCATTTCAAATTTTTATTTCTATTTATTATTTGTCTTATTTTATTTTTCGTTATTTTATTTTATTTACATTTATAGTTTGACTGAAAACTTGAATTGTCATATTTATCTGTCCATAATCATATTTCAGGGTACAATCCATTAGGCATATTAGGGGTTAGAGAATAATAGAAGGTCAGAGTCAGAACTAACATAATATAATGTTTTTATACTAAAATTATCAAATAAATGTAGATTCGTACTTTCACTTCATTTGCTTTCACCCAAAATTGATAATTTAAATATACTAAGGATAAGAATTAGAAGTCACTGTCATTTTGTTATTTGTTTACTATTACAGTTTACAATATTCCCAACATAATTAACTACTATACTAGTTAGTCAATTTTAAAAGTGGTCAAACTTATTTTTAGTACCTAAATATCTACAATATTTAGAAAATTCTTAATATTTTTTCTTATGATCATAAATTTCAATAGGCTTCTTTACTTTTCATTAAAAAGGTAGGATCGTAAAGGATAAAAGTAAAGATCTAAGCCATGTCTTCAAGCTCGTAATATAAAATATAAAAATGCTCTTTGTTATAGAGAAAGCAAGATAAAATTCAATTATTATTACTAAAATCTATTGGCCAAAAAAATCTCATTCTTAAGAGATTCATCGAAAGTAATAAATTATCACTTAAGTACCAACTTGACTATTATCTCCACATACTGTAGCAGTACCTTTCTCAAGAACAGATAAAGTAAAAACCTATGCTATACTTACTATAAGGTTTAAAACAATTCTTCAATTTATTTTAAGCACTTATACTATGTACTGGTCCATGCTCTTATAATTTTATACTGATACCGGGGCAAAAAATGTACCCAAGTACGTATATAAAAATATTTACTTTATCTTGTTCTTGTTAATATTCTAAGAGCTAGCTCCTAAGGCATTTTTTCGAGTCGAGTCAAGTCGAGCAACAGGCCATTATATTATTTTTATATAACCTTTTTAATCCTAAAATCAGCAAAAATACATAAGTAAATGGATCGATAAATTCATAAAACATTCTTTCAAAATTTCTTATATTTTATGATTTAATCCATTAAAAGAACCTATCAGTAGAGTACTATATGTACATAACATACACTATATATAGGTAGTAATATCGTAATCGTAGTATAAAATAACATAGACATATTTTATAACTGCATTACACAAGTCTTGTTAATTTTATAAATTGCCAGTCTTGAGCTAATAGATATAGGGAGATTAATATGGTCTACTTGAATCATATCATAAATTGAGTTTCTGCCTCAGCTTCAGATTTCCCTCGAAAGATTATCAATCATACTTTCTCCTACATTTTCATCATTTCATAGGAGTTCATAGTAGATAGTTGTATAAAAGGTACTATATTATAGTATCGTGGGTGTTCTTGGTTAAAAGTCTTAACAAATCATGCATAGGTATAAAGTTACTAGGATTTTATTAACTGCTATTTTAGTACCATATACATTATAAATTGTACGAGCAAAGCGTTGAAGACATCACAAATTACCTCATTTTTGAGGTCAAAGTCAACTTCAGGGTCAAACGGAGATAAAATTCGGAATCTACGTTATCGATATATGGTCACTTGAATCTAATTTTTTTGATTTACAGAAACCCCTTAAAGGTTTAATACCACCAAATGGGTCACCTGAAATGGCATAATTAGATCCTTATAAGGGTCCTTCATACCAAGTTTGGATAAAATCGGACCAATTATTCAATAGATTTCGACTAATCTTCTGAACAGTAGCAAAAACAAACGGACAGGGACAAAGTAAAAATTTAAGCAAAGTCGAATAGTAAATGCTCTCTTCACTCGCACAATCATAGTAATAGTTAAAGGGAAAAGACTAATTTCATGATTATACTTCTTGGCAAAGTTTATATGAAGTTAAGTAAGTGGTTAGAAGAAAATACAAGTTTACAAGTCAAAGTCAAAACTAGACAAAGAATCTACATTAATTTATATGAGCATTCATAAGTAAATATATCCAAAAAGTTGGAGAAAGTTCTCAGAACTCACTCACTTTCTACTTTTTCATCTTAACAGTAGAGATTAGCGAAAGTCTCAAAAAGTCGAAAATGCAGTTTATATACATACAATGCAAAGTGTATTGGTCAGTTAAAATTTCTTTATAAGGTAACCTTGATTCTAATGATAATGTATAAAAACTTGACAGACTTTATGAGTTTATTTCAGCAGGAAATTGCAGAAAATTGTCATAATATTTAGTAGGCATTTTGAGGCTTTACTTGAGACTAGTAAATTTTTAAAGTTTTAAAAATGGAATTTCCATATAATGCATACAATTCATCGAAAATTGTGATCTTTCCTTTCAAGCTCAATTATTAGGACTATTTTCTAAAAATGTAACAAAAGTATCTATATATAAAGTGAAAGCTCTGTATTATAGGTATGTATCTGTAGGTTCTGGATCTCTTGCAATAGCTGAGATAGAGATTTTTCTCGTATAAATAGTGTAGATCCTTATATCGATATTTTTTTGTACATTTAATAATACAGAGATTATTATTATTATATTTGAGGATCACAAAAACTATAATTCAATATTTTAGTAGTACATGTGTATATACGGATAGTAATAGTAATGTAAGGGAACTTTCTCCAAGAATAAATGTTCTAGAACCAAAATTTTATGCCAAGTAGAGCAAAGCCCATAATTATATTTTATTTCTCTATTAAGTACCCACTTTACTACTATAGTACTTATTTGGGTAAACCAAAAAACTTTTATTACACATGCATACCTAGTACTATTAAGTACTTGATACAGACTAATTCACTCATATTCAATTTATTTATCACCAGCACCAGACAAATATTCATAATCATAAAGAAAATAAATATTCTTATCAAAGTTCAATAGTTCAAAACTTGTCAAATTATACCTACATTTTGTATTTATTCAAAAAAACAAAATCATAACATTTATTGTATAAAAAAAGTGATCAAGTTTTTAAGATTTTTGGCGTTTTTTTATCCGATTTAGCTCGAGATGAAGCTTCATCAGTAGTTTCATTTTCTTCTTTTGAAATATTATTAGCATTAACTTCTATTATGGGAATAATAAGAGTTTCACGAGCTCTCATCACACTCGGTTTCCCTGAGACTGTCGTGGTCACATTTGATGCTCTTGCTCTATGTATTTCCTCCATTTCTTTCCATAATGGAGAAGAATGGATCAAGTCTCTTCTTTGCCTGGAAATATCCATAATGATTACTTGTAATCGATTCTTTGTATGTAATTTATTTATGAAGGATTGTTTAGGATAGCAACCTCATTCGAATAATAGCCTTGGCTGAGAAGTAAAGCGTCAACCCCTTAAAAAAAGTCAATAATTAATATACATAATTGCTATTAAATATAAATATAACTGGTTTTATAGGTAGATTTCTCACATGGATAATTAAGAAAAATATAAAAAGCAAAACAATGAAGGATCCCAGGTCATTTAGCAGTCTGATTGTAGGTATGATGCAGTTTTTGTCATATGTATTATTTTTATAAGGGTTTTCAATACAATCCTGCAAAAAATATTAAAATTTTCTAAAGATTTTATCGCTCTACTTTTGAGTAGATTATGCCAACAAAAATTTCCAGATAGACTTTTAAATTTTGAAAAAATGTTTATGTTTTTAACCTTGTAATTTGAACCAGGTTTACAGCAAGAATAAGGCCTAGGTTTAGGGATAGGACCAGTCTTAATTGGGATTTCTTCTCTGTCCAATTCTGTTCCATTTGTCCAAGGTCTAAAATCATCTATGCCATTCCTATACCCACAACACTCGAACTAAAATATTTGCAATTAAAGATAAGATCATTGTGATCATTTTTTTCTTCAAAAACTTACATAACTTTGTAATTCATCTAGATCTTCTCTTGCATCCTCATCTATAGTGTAACTTTTAACATCTTGAGAGAGAAATTTAATGAGCTGCAAATCGGAAATATTTCCAAGATAGACGAGTGTGAAGAAAAAGTAGATGACTGGCAAGGGTAGACAAATCACTGGTGCTACTATGAGATACTGAATGGCAAAAAAATATTCTATAAAATGGTTGAATTCTTCAAATTTTAGCATATTTATCGTTATTGTAAAAATTCTCAAAAGTTATAGAATAGGGTACTCGTACAAGTCTCTGATTTCAAAAATCGAAATCGATTTTGCATCTTAAAATTTCTTTGAAAATTTTTACAGTTCTTATGTAGTTCATTTAAACTTACTTTTTTAAGCATTTTATTTTCAAATTTAAGTATTGGGCAAATTATCAATAGCAAATTCCACACGGGTACAAGTCCAACTATAATTTTCATATAATTATTTCGAAAAAGGCTAAAAAACAAGTCATTTGGTTCAAATCTTCGAGCTATAGAGATAGGCCATCGAAAACTTAGGAATAGGAGTGTGATAATATACGTAATAAACAAGACCTATAAAAATAAAATCATTTATTAACATCCTTGTCATATATTATGTTATTTTTAAACTTTGAAATTGAAAGTGTTAGACAAAAAGGTCAAATTTTTTTCAGATTTTTTGTTTACCCCAAGGGCGACAGCACATCCAATTAGAACATCTCTAAATACTTTCGAGTTTGACTTTCTCCACAAAACTTCATTAATTCTCCCTTGTCTCTCGTTTTCAGTATCTTCTGAAGATGTACTTTCTGAAGGAAGTACTGAAGTTTCATCTTCTGGGTCACTTTCTGTGTCATCATCATCATAATATTCATAGTCATCATATGATGGTTTTTTTCTCGAAGATGTTGATGATCTAGATGTATTTGAAGTATTGGAAGCTCTTGAGGATCTTGATGCTCTCGAAGTATCTGAAGATCTTCGTTGACGATGATGACTTCTTTGTGGGCTATCCTTGATAACCCATTCAGTCTCACTAGGTTGAACAGAATAATGTTTTCTCTTATGTTTGGCTCTTTTGACTCGATCTTTGTGCTTTTTAACTGGGCCTTGTCCATGTTGTTCATTTTTACCATTCTCTTTGTCCATATTGATGTCATAAAGTTTATTTAGAGAAAGTATCTACTAAAGATAAGCATATATCTACATAATTTATAAATTTTAATATTAGGAATTCCAATTAGGGAATGTTTCTAAGGACTTTTTCAATCTCTATAAGAATATAATCACTAGGATTATGTTTGGATTATGCCCATAAGTCTTAAAAATCATACAAATATATGTATCTTGATGTGTAAGTGTAGGTAATAAAATGGTACTTTACCGACAGTTCCAATACCATTTGGTCCAAAATAAAATAAAACTAGAACCTACAAAATTTTCGTAAAATACTTACTGATTGATATTTTGCGGCTTCTAGATTTTATTCTATAACGAATATGTCAGAAGCTGAGTATAGATAAAATACAGAATTTATATTTTGGTCTAATTCAAGTAAGTAGCATTTTATAATTTGGACCAATCGGTATTTATTTTGAACCAGATGGTATTGGACTAGTCTTTATACAATCGTAAACTCTATAGGTATTTTTTAATTTATCTCAAGTTTAGAAACTTTTTCAAGTTCTATAAATATTCGATGAATACATTTTAATTTTACAAGTATGATAGTACTCTCGTACATACCCTACTTATGTTCAAAATTTCAATTTAAAATATGAATTCTACCTTCGAATATCCATACCTAGATATTACCGGGCATTTGTATGTTTTAGCCACAGTAAAAATAATTTATTTCAATATTTTATTAGCTCAATTTATCCATCTAAACATTCATAATAAATGAGGTTTTACATACTATTATTAGTACTTATAGGCAGTAGTAAAAAAGATATGATAAAAATTGAATATGTAATTCCTCTTCGTGTTTCAAATCTAATCTTCATAATGGGTTTGAGATAATTTGGTTTAAAAAAAAGACAAGGTAAGGGCTGGGCTCAAAACTTTTATAAAATTATTCAAATTATTTTTCATAGAAGTTTATTGCTACATATACTCTTACTAATAGTAGTAGGTAGGGTACTACTATACTAGCAAAATGACAATTTATCATTTCTGTACTATAATGCACTAGGAACGAGTAGGTGTAGGTAAATATTCTGAATATTCTGAAAGGTAAATATTCCGAAAAAATATTCTGAATTCTGGACATTTTTGTATTTTGGCTTAGCAAAATAATCTCTATTTTAGTTTTAGCTCTAGAAAATACGAGTTTTATTGATTTCCAGCATATTTTTACCTTTTTAAAGCTTGAAATTATGAACTTTTTGGTATTTTTTGAACAAAATCATTAAATTAAGATGTAGAGTCTTAAAACAGTTGGATTCTAGACTAACTAGGATTTAATTAACTGCTTCTTTTGGTTAGTTAATTATTGATTGTGCGAGCAAAAAATGTAATATTTAATTAATTTTACAGTTTCTGGAGTCTGTTCCATGACTCGTGGAACTTGCATTTATTTAAGGACTACAGTATATAGAACATTTTTATGAATTTTTTGCGGAGTCCAGAGTCCTTAAAGGGTCCGCAGCAGCTTTCAACCACATAAAATTTTTATCAAAAAGGCAAAATAAGACAATAAAATGGTCCTTTATGCCAAGTTTGGTTAAAATAGATCCAATAGTTCTCGAGTAATCTTCTAGACCGACAAAACAAATAGAATAACTGACAAACCCACAAAGTGAAAGCAAAATTGTAAATGCTCGCTTCGCTCGTACAATTATTTTAACTTTTGGCAACATAATAAAGCTAGTTTGTTGAATTCATTTTTGAAATCTGTTGATTTTGCCTTGAATTCTACAAAGTCTATGTCTGTTTTTGATTGCATAGATCGTATGTCTATTAAGAGCAAAGTCAATTTCTGTTTAATTTCCAAATTTAAAATGGTTACTTCATTTCATTTCACATCCTACTTAATTGCTAATTGATAAATTTATATAGGTAGTATACATTTTAAACTATCAATATAGTCTATGTATACCTATAGTATACAGGGTGTCTACTTCGTATTGAGCAAGTCTGAATTTTTGCACTTTTTAAAAGCTTGAAAAGTTGGAAATTTTCGGATCCTGAATAATTCAGAGGGAAAACCTGTTGGACCATTACATACCATTGAATTCCAATAGGCAATTGCATTTCATTTTATATTAGCTGGAAATTGTATTAATACTATTACTACTGTGAAAGTATAGGTATCTGGATCTGCTGGTCTGTCTGGAAGTATAAAATAGCTGTAAATTATGTTTTCAGATACACTAGATCTAGTAGTTAGTAGTACTATACCCTAAGTATATATTTGTACATATTTGTTTGGATAAAAAACCGAGTTCGGTTCGTTGGTTCATTTGATAGGTTGTGTCTTTTGTTACTTTCAAGTTTCAAATTTTTTTTGTCGAGTTTTTCAAGCACGAAAGCCCACAAATACCACGTACATAGTACATACACAGGCACTAGGCTCTCGTAGTATTGTAGTATTTATCTTTCTCCAGACTAGACCTGGTAGTTTGTAGGGTAGTATAAAAAAAAGTACAATATATCCAAGTACCTAAGTATAATAAAATATCTAAAAACATATACTAGTTCTTATGGACTTGAAAAGGAAATAATCTAGCACTAGGTATTCAAAGCTAAAATATCCAAAAATCTCAAAATCTAGTTTAGAAAACTGTCCAAAATAGTTCAAAACATTTTAATAATACCTCTGTAAAGTACCTAAGTAATTTCTTATTTAGTTAGGGTAGGTACTTAAGATTAGTACTTTTGTTATTTTTCAAAAAAATCTTTAGGTATTTAGCATTTTGACCAAAAAATTCATAATTTTGTGAATTTTTTGATGAATCAGGAAAAAATCTAGCCTATTCAGTGAAAGATTTAGGCATTACAAACCTTAATAATAGTTCTTTTTAAGCTTTCTAATTAGATTCAAACCTCTAGGTCGACTTGGAATCTTGTATTTTTTAGAGTAAACCAAGGGTATCTCGAAAAAAAATCTAATGGTTTAATAACTAGGAAACTTTTTTTGATTTTTAAGCAATAAGAGGTTTTTAAGTAAAGCTTCTTGACATTTTACTTTTGAGTATATTTTTTTTAATTATAATTTTGTGGATTTTGTTTGTCCGGTCTGTGCCTGGCAACGGGCCAACCCCCCTGTTGAATTATTACCGAAGGTGCCCAACTCACAAATACCTAAAAAAAATATACCTTTAAAATCCACTTAATACTACTATTAGGTACTAGTACAAGTATTACAATAAGTAGGTACTATACAGCATTATAACCCGGTAAAAAGTAGATACTCAAGTAGGTAGCAAAATACTTAAAATACTTGAAAGCAAAATTACAAGACTTACAGAGTATAACTTGGCTTTATATGGGAAAGTATAAATAATAGTAAAAAGTTGTATATTTTAATTTACTAAGCAGGTTTTTAAGTACCTACCATACAGTACTATAGTACTATAGTACTATGTAATATTATATTTATAATAATTTTAAGGTGGATTTTGCCATCATAATATAATGTGAAATGATTATTTCTTGAGTGGTTGAAATTCTAAATATTAGTAGAGTAGGTACTAGTCTAAGTACTAGGTAATACACCACCCCTTAAAATAATATCATATTATGTATTTGGTAGAAAGTATAAATATCAGTTTAGAGCAATTTTCTCCAGATATTATTTGAGTTTTTGAGCAGGTACTTATTTGAATATTTATTGATAGTCTAGTATTAAAAGTTATAAGTAAGTAAATAGGGACCTGTAGTCTAGCAAGTAAAGGGACACTTAAGTGATCATACTGTTAAAAGCACCTACCTATCTCATATTGAAATCCAAAAAACAAAATTTCTTTGACCGATTTTAATTGATTTGAGAGTTGGATCTAGAAATTTTCTGAAATTTTTTAGTGGACTAGGCAGTAAGTGTTGACCTATAGTCCCTTAAGGGCCTATAGGCAGTAAGTGTTGACCTATAGTCCCTTGACCCTTAAGACTTAAGGGCCCATTAATCTATATACTTTTAGTCATAAATTCTGTTTTGGAAGCTAATAAGATTTTGATTTTTAGAAAATAAGTACCCTACCTATCTCTGTATTTTTCTGAAAAATTGAATTTTTTTTTTAGTTTTTTGACTAAAGTATCCCTTTACTTGTTTACTTGATGGTATTATTAAAGTATTTTTCAAGTACCATAGGTATCAGTTAGGTATGAATAACAAATCAGCAAGTATGGTGAGCTCGTCATGCGAATGACAATAAACAATTAAGAGATTGCGAATAAACTGAAACTAAACCCCTCAAGTTCTCCATAATATATATTTCCAGTATAAATCGAGACTTTTCAAGCACTTTGATATAGTTATAGTTCTCTTAAAAAATGACTATTTATTTATATTCTAATAGTATACTTATATTGTAGTGTTTCAAGTGGTCATGTTCTTCAAGTATAAAAGCCCTCGGACTTGGTCATAACTGGCAAAGTGTTGGAAAGAAAGTTGGATTTGAAAGTTCTAGAAAGAAAAATTTTCTACCTAGGAAAGAATTCTATCAACTTAAGGATTACTTTCATAGGAGGATACATCAATCAATTAGATACTTATTTAAAAAGTACTACAATACAAGACTGAAACAAAAAAAGAGCAAAAAAAAATGTATAGAAAAAGTTTTTTTCTGGTGTTCTTTTGTCTCTTGGATTTTGGATGAAAGGTAAATGACATAAATCAGATAATATTTCACGCCTTGTCCAAATCCCAAATTTCCGGTGACTTTTTTTTCCCGGAAACTGACACAAACTCACAAAAGCTCCAGATAGAAGCCAGATAGAAAACTGAAGAATTCTTTTCCAAGAGAAATTTGGACTTTTTTTCCAGCACATTTTGTGAGGATATCTGTCTGGAAGACTAGTGATTTAGTTGTTGATTTAAGCCAAACAGCCAGTCACTAGACTTTCCTTGCTGATTTTTCTCAAAATCATCCAAATAAAACTGCGGTCATCATCAAGAAATTATCAACTACATACTATAGTGTGTATCAACATTTGGTAAGTTTTTTTAAGAAAAATGTCAAAATATGTAATATTAAATAGTTGAAATCTTATTGAAGTCTCATTACTAATGTACTAATGGCAGACAAAATCAAAATGTGACTTTTTTAAAGGTTTCAAAACCTCAAATTTGACAATACAGACAATTTTTGTAAATATTTCTATATGCAAATTGATAAATGATTGCCAAATTGATAACTAGAATTTCCTAAACTGGTCTAAAGATACTTTTATGATACTGCTTGCTAAGAATTAGACTAGAAATTTGAGCAAAATTTGACCTTTTGAAGTTTCTAGCTCGAGTTTGCAGTATTAAAGTAGTAAAATTTCTCAAAATATTTGAGAATTTTTGATCCCAAAATTAGAAAAAGTTCAAAATAGATAAAGATTTTGAAATATTTGAAAGAATCTATCAAATTTTGAACAAAATTTGACCTTTTTTAAAAGTTTTTTAGCTCGATTCCTCGAGTCCTCGAGTTTACAGTAATTTTGGAACTTTTGATTTTGATTTCAAAATTTGAAAAAAATCATCGATTTTGAAATATTAGTATTTGAAAGAAACTATCAATTTTTGAACTGACAGACAACAGACAGTATTATAAGAGTATATAATTTGGTATTTTTTGAATTAAAAGAGCAAGTCTTTTGTAAATGTGTCTAAACATATTTCAAATTCTCATTTGATTTTTCATCCATTTCCATAAAATTATATGCTTAGTTGAACCTCAACTGATGATGATCAGAAAAAGGCAAAAATCTTCAACCCAAATAAACAGACACAAAGGGATCTTAACTACTTGATAAAATAGATTTACTTATTCGATCAATAAGAGCTCAAAGTACAGTATAAATATATACTTAAGTACCTACAGAGAACAGATATTTTGAGATAATACAGTTTTCATTTCCTTTTGATCGGATTTGAACCCAAATTTAATGGACTTGTTCATGTCATTGGTTCGTTGATCTTTTATCCCAAATTCTCACATTCTATACTATACCACACCAGGGGTAGATTAGGTATAGTTTGGAAACCTTTTTGAAATTTGGACAGCCTGTTTTCGACTGAAACAAGAGTTGGTTTGATCTGAAATTTGAGAATAATATCTTGGCTTGATATAAAACTTACTTGTATACAGGCTATGATTATCCAAAACCCAAAAGAAAGATGACCAAATTGTTCAAAACTAATCCCTAATCTACCCCTACTTTACTTCAAATAATTCGAGAGCTCTTTTAAGGATAAATCTTTACAAAATTCAAAATTCAATCCTTACATATCCTACAAAGTACGGATACAAAAAATCAAAGCCAAAATCCTAAGAAAAAAAGTGCTTGAGGGATTATTTTGGTTGCAATTGACTTTGAATCAAATCTCAAATATCTTAAGCATACAATTCACATATAGGTAGGTACTTATCCTTAATACCTTACCTAGAAACTCTAAATTTGAATCAAATCCACAGGATAAATGCTGCTTAGAAATCTTAGAAAAAGCATACTTTTCGGATTTAGGTTTAAGATTTAAGTCAAAGCTTTCACGATGTATTGTTTACTTTACTTTTTTGAGATTTTCTAAAAATTACAAATTCTACACATTGATCAGAATCAGATCAGATCAGCTTAAATACAAAGATCTTTAATTTTAACTCGAATTTGATACATTTTAATGAGCCATTTGTCAAATAAATATGCAAGACTTTTGAATAAGTAAATACAAAGTAGGTATGGTATAGAATATTTGTCGAAATTCATTCTTGATATTTGTCTAATTGCTATTTCTAATCATTAATTTAATTAGGTTTAAAAAGGGTCCAAAAGCTGACTTTTATAAAATCATATCTAAAAAGTAAAATTTAGGAAAGGGGTATCCAACTAATAAAAGTAACAAAAAACCAAATTTTATCCAAAAATGTCGAAAATGGAATTGAATCCTAGTATTAAAAGGTACCTTTTTTTTTACCAAATTCGAGCACAAATACCAAAGTACCCTACCCTCCTGAAGACTTTTATGATGAGATTTTGTGTAATTTTTAGAAAAGTCTACATTTTTATACAAACAGATTCTTGGAAAAAGTACAATTTCGAACCCTTAGTAAAAGTAATTAGAATTCTAAGGAGTCTCATATTTCTGTACCATTATTATCAGACCAAATTATGTCAAAAATGTACTTATTGTTAGGTATATAAAAGCTATTTGAAAAATGTAGGAAAATAATTCAGAATCAGATCTAGACATGGTAGGTATTCTCATCTCAATTTTCAATTTGAAATCCTAGTTTTCGTACATTTAATATAGGTTATGATTATGAATACGAAAACTAAGATTTCAAAAATTGAAATTTGAGATAAGAATACTCTCAATACTATTTGTAAAGGTTTTATTACATGTACGTGTCCGTATTCTGACAATTCCGGTTGCTACAATAAACATGCATTAAATTTCCCCGTGAAATGAAATACTCCGTGAGAAAGGGTTGTTATACGACGATTATATTACATCTATGTATTAGGTACTATTGTGTTGTAGTAGGCACTTACCTAATCTAAAATAAAATATAGCAAATAATATTTCAAATAAGTACTTACCTATTTATATACACCCTGTATACTCTATAACCCCTAGTATATCGACCTACTACCTACATAGTACTACTCAAAATGGATAATATTATGTATGGGGAAAACAACAAGTACTACTACTAAAATAGTAATGGTAAATATGGTGGAAATTGTAATCGTGACTTGTGACGCATCCGAATCGAAAAGAAAAAAACCGAAAAAGACTGAATTAAATAAATATTCTATTCGCAGTTTACTCTCCCCCCATCACTTTAATATGTACATTTATGGGTATGCATACTGTACATAATAATAGTACCCTATTATACAGAGTAGTTTAAAAATAAATGCCCAAATTAATCATGAAAATTGCATGCTTAAAATGACCTTTTTTGGCCTAAGATTACTTAATTTATGAATTTTGTTGTAATTGAACATTTTTAAGAAATTGAAGCTAGGCGAATTTGATATAGACGATGGATTTATGAGAATTTGACCTTATTAATATGATCCTGTGACCTCTAGAAGATCAAGAATATACCTATGCTGGAATTTGAAAAAAAATCTAACCAGAGATATCAGGATTATCAAATCAAAGAAGGACCTTTGGATTTGTAGCTTTTTCCATTTCTTGATTTTATGCAATTTTAATTATAGATTGAATTGATTCATCCTCAGATATATTATTTAAAAAAACGTACCTAATTATATTATAAAAACCGAATTTCACTACAAATGATTGTAAATGGAGATGAGATGAGTCAAGTTTTTAAAAAAGAAATTGAATTTAACTGTAGAGGAAGGAATAGGCATAGGTTAAAGGCAAATTGGAAAAAAAATTCTGAGTTTATAATGAGAAGATAGTTTTGAGAGACGATGTATGGACTAAAGCATGTGTCTAGCACTTTTCAGTATTTATCCCACATTCATATTTGATAAATACATAAATATACAAAGAGGTTTTTTTTGGATCAATATGGAGAAAAGACAGTTATGGATAGCTTATGGGACTTTTACACTTGAACTACCTACCTACTAAACATAAGTTTCAATTTGCCTATCAAATTTCTAACAAAATGTCCAAATATTTCAATTTGTCGATAATTCCTAAATTTATGAATAAAAAAAGCAGATTTTTTTTACAACTTTTAATTTGATATATATGTAAGTCAAAGCCTAATTGTTATTTCTAGGCATCAATATACAGATAGCTTTAAAAAGTAAACTTAAAAGTAACAAACCAAATTTTATCGAAAAATATCGAAAATGGAATAGTATCAGATAAGATACTTTTTTTGGCTAAAATTTAGAACCTAAACAATACCATACCAAACTACAAAGTAGGGTACTCTAATGTAAACTTTTATGATGAGATTGCCGAATTTTCATTTTTATACAAAAAGATTTTTGAAAAAAGTATAATTTCGAACCTAATAATCCTTAGAATTAGAATTCTACTAGAATTCTAAGTAGTCTCAAATTTTATGACAACTTTGGATACTTTCGATATACCTACCCAAGTTGCAAATTACCTATTAGTAGATAATTTGACTCTATTCTGACAATTGAATCTAGTTCTAAATATCCAAAAAAAAACTCAAAATTTTACAAGTATTCTGTAGGTACCTACTGTACTGATATTTAACTCAGAAATTGCATGTAGTAGATAACAAAGATATGTAAGTACAATGACCTACCTACAAAAAAATTTTAAATTTATTTAGAAATTCCAATTAAGGATCAGTTTTGGAAAATACACCATTCGTAATGACCAACCTATCTTTTAAAATTTCCGTTCAATTTTACCCAAATTTTCAATATAATGGAATTGAAAAGAAAAATTTTGGTTTTTTTAAGGCCTAGTGCCTAGCCTTACAGGGACTACCCATATATGGAGTCCTGAGCATTTTGTAAGATACTTTTGCGATATTCTTATGCTTTTTTTTCAAGAATTTATAGTATTTCTCAACCCATTTGCAGATTTTTGTATAAAAATCCGGATTAGGTTCAAGATTTCGCTTTCAAATATTTTTACAGATTTCTAGCCTGGATTTTAGATATCTAAAATCTAAAAGGTAAAGGGAAAGTGTAAGTGGTTGGGAAAAATGGTAAGATCGTAAAGAAAGCTACAAAATGGATTTTATTACCGACTTTTATATCTCAAGTTGAATAAATTTTTGCGAATAATAAAAGTCTTTCTCTTACCACTCATCCTATACATAGTACTAGTGTAGTACTATGTACTACTAGAAGTATCAGTAGTTCTATTCTGTAGTTTCAAGTCTATTTTGTGGTAAATTAAATGTATAAAATATAAAGAATGCTTCTATTGATTTCTACGGAAAGAACAATAAGAATGTTCAGAAATGTTTCAGATTTCAATTGGAATTGTAATTGAATGGAACCCTTTACCTCGAAAAGTGTACAAAACAATAGTTTAAAATACAACGGGGGAGTTGAAACTGAAACTAATTAATTTATTATAATAATATAAGGGTAGATTAGGAATAGTTTGGAGTTCGGAGACATTTTTGATATTTGGAAAGTCTGTTTACTGTTTAGGCCTGAATCAGGAGTTATTTTCGACCTGAAAGTTATGAGAATATTTCGACTATGTATCTCTTATCCTTAGATAGTCAAGAGACTTCAATTCAAGAGATTTCGGGTCAATTTGGACCCGATAAAAGGGTCAGAATTTTAATAATTTTCCCAAACTTTCCCTAATCTACCCCTGCTCTACTGTTTTGCTTTTACATATTCTACAACAGATAGGTTACTTGAATGAAAAATGATATAATTAACTAGTTTTGGATAAAAAATGTCAATTCTTTAGTAGGGTACAAAGTATCAATTGGCTACTTATCAGGCCTTATCAGTAATATGTGGCTCATTCTTATAGTTCTAAAAGATTTCAAACAAAATTCTATATTTTCCTTAAATACCAGGTAAATTGCATGTTTTTAGAGCATTTTTACAAAGATTTTGATAAATTCATAATGATAGAATTTTGTTAAAATATTAATAAAAAATCTTGACATTTTAGGCAGGTACACAGGATGGCTGAGCTGGACAAGGTGCTCTTATACACTGAACTAAAAATTTAAGAAAAATTTAATTTTTTTGCAAATTAATAAATGTACGGATATAGGTAGGTGAGTTTTATCCAATAAATCAAAAGGTACCTTTCTTGGGAACACATTTTTGACCAGGATTACATTTTTGACCATTACATACTGACACACAAGTTGGTACAGGATTACAAGGTGTTGTAAAACACTGTACTTGTTTTAGTTCACAACGTTCTCCACTTTTAAATTTATTTTTATTAGCTTGAAATATTGAGATTTTTTCAAAAATTACTTACAAATGACATTCCACTTTATCGCAAGTTTCTTGTCCTAAAAAAATTGAAAAAATTAGACCTTCAAACTCTTACTTGATGATTTCAGTCTACCTACCTGCAGCAAAAAGTACCATGTTTAAGGTCAAAATAACCAAAATTGACAAAATTAATTTCAACATTTTAAAATATTTTCTCAATGTGCAAATTAAAAATTAGTTCAATTCGAATAAACCGATTTGACAAAAAATTTCAAGCCTTTATATAGAGATGGATACACTATAGATCGGGCACTCTAAAAGTAAAAATGCTTATGCCAAATACTCAAATATGGCATTTTAAAAATTAAAATCGCAATAACTTAACTTACGTAGGTACCCTACATTAAAATTAGCTTACTAGAAAATAACTTTTGTTGGTTTAGTCCATTGTTACTATCACGTTTATGCCAGAACATAAAACCAATTTATTCATTGAAAACACTTGACTGCTAATTTTTCCTGTAATTTTTCATACTTACCTGGCTAAATACATTTTTTGTACCTAGTTATGTAATGTAGGCGGCAGGTATGTGTATCTGTATAATACACTAGGTATATCAATAATCAAAATTTAAATTTCAAAAGATTTGCAAAAATTGGTTTTATAAACCAATACAATGGTAAGTACTCGTATCCAAAATCCAAATGAATTTCTGTTTATCAATTTATTTTTCTAATTTTGAATAACATTTACAAATATTTCAAAAAAACCTAATATGATACTTAATGCATAGTATTTAGTAGATAATATCAGTGTAGTAGTAGTGTAGGTAGATAGGGAATAGTTCAGAAAAGTTTTTGAAATTTGAGCAGTTTTTGGATGAATCAGTTGTTATTTTGATCTCAAGTTTTTATATCTAGAGATATTCTAAATCAAATTCCAGGTTGAAATAACAACTGCTGGATCATTCAATTCAAATATCAGTAAATGTCTTTCTAGGCAAATCATTTTACTTTTTTTCAAGCTGTCCTTTCAAAAATGTTTCCGAACTATCCCTACACTATCCCTATTGTAGATTGTAGTGCTATTATTAGATTAATCAATGAATAAAAATACAAAAAATTATGAATCTAAATTAGATAATTAGCAAAATGAGCAGAATTCCAAGGTGTATAAGTTTGTGGGAATGAAGCACTACGACTTGGATAATAAAGTGGAAAATAATTTTGAGGTAAGTAGGTGTAGAATGGTCTAGGATTATAGTGTTGATGAGCAAATTGATGAAATTGAAAATAATGTGGTTGTTGCTGCTGTTGTTGTTGCTGTTGTTGCTGTGGGTAAAAATATTGAGGACTTTGTGGTAAAAAGTGCTGTTGTTGATTTTGAAATGGGAAATTAGTTGAGGGTCTGAATTGTCCAGGCCTTGGGAATTGATCAGGCCCGAATGGAGTTGATGCAAAAAATGAATCGACTGGAATTACTGGAATAATTTGCACTTGATTTGCTTGATTGTCATTTTTTGGCGGTTTGTCCGAAGTCATCATCATTTCTTGCTCATTTCCAGACCCCGTACTGTTGTCAATTTTGCACTGATCTTGCAGATTTTCTTCAATGTAGACTTCATACAGAGGTATCTTAACTACATTTTTCTGGAAAAAAAGTAAGAAATTGTACAATTAGTAGGGGTAAATCTTCAATCTGGGAACTTTTTTTTAACTTTTTTTTAACTTTCTGATTAAGAAACCTAAATTCTGTCATATTTACAGAACTTGTTAGAAAAATCAAAAATCGACCGATATTTGATATTTATTGAAAAAATTGAAAAAAATCACTTTTAGAGGAGATGTGTAAAGGTCACCTAAAAATACTCTTGACTTTTTTAGACTATAATATTTGTCAAAATAGGGCAGTAAAATTATAATTACTAATACATTTTGCCCATTAGTTTTAAAGGCAAATATTGTTGAATATAGTCTTTATAAGATATTCAACTAGTAGTAATATACAATAAGTTTTCGTTTTTTACGATAAAATAGAAAAAATCCTTTAGAAAATATTTTAAAAAAGTTCCAAGAAGTGTACTTTCCCATTTGAAAAGGTACTTACTTGAAGGGGAAATCTCTGTTTATTTGAACCCGAACAAAAAGCATAGTGGTTTCCAGTATTCCAAGCATTTTCAATGGCAAGCCCCCTTGAAGAATTCCAATTAAGATTTCGGATTAAATCACCAACTGTTGGATCAACTGAATCGGATGGATCTACAATGACCAAAGCATCGAGTGCGTTTAGTGGTCGCTCATAAGTTCCGTTTTTGAGGTAAAATGGGTTATCTGGATAGTCTTCAGTTTGACCTTCTCTATAAATAAAATCAAAGATAAACCAATGAAATCACCATATAAAATTTACAGAATCAAATAATTTTGAATACGAGTACTACATAATATTATAGGTATTTAAATTGATAGATAATAGTTACAAAATGTCAGGTAAACAAATAAGAGCATTTGAAAGATCAAAAAATATTTTTTAGATTTTAAATAGCGTATTTTCCAATAACTCGTGTTTGGATTTTGGGTTTTATTTTGGTCACTTCACTATATATAATCGTATTTTGCTTGTAAATAACCTGTAGCTAATATTTTTTAGAACCAAAGTCATAAATTTTGAAGAATTCTTATAATATCAGTATGTAAGGTAGATTGAGATTGATACAAAGAATTTTAAAAAACTAACTTGTGATTCATATCATAGATAGGGTACATACATATTCTTATCTCAATTTTCAGTTCGAAATCTTAATTACAAGATCTAGGATTTTTAAACTGAAAGGATATCTTCGGGTTTAAATGGACCTTTATATGAGATTTTAACAATCAAATCCCTAAAAATGGAATACCTATATATACCGAGATAAGAATAAGAATCCAAATACAAGTTTCCTACCTATAAAAGTCTAAATTTTCTTTAGACTTTAGATGTAGGTATTTTTAAGTGCAAATAAAAATGACAAACGATTCAAAAAAAGCATATTTATGATTCATTTTGAGCCCTTTTACTATCGATTAAAGCACAATTATTTCATATCAGTAATATACACTAGTAGATAAATATATCTACATACCGGTACTATAAAATGTGTAAATAATACAGAATAGTATCTAGGTATATAGTGCTGGAATAAAAATGAAATAATTCCGCTTACTTTGGACTATAGGGCATATTTATTTCTCCAAGAATTTCCCCCTCAACTTTATTGACTCCGAGTGCGTTCAAGAATTCAAAGAATTCGGGCTGACTTTTGCAATCAGTTAGAGGTATCCGTGGATAGACGTAGAGAAAACTAAGGCACATCTCATCTCGAGTTCCTAAACCACCCTGAAATTATATAAAAATTCTTATTACTATAATAGGGGTAGATTAGGGATATTTCGAAAACCTTTTTGATAAATTTGGACATCTTTTTAGAATGATTTGATTTGTGGGTGTTATTTTGACTTGAAAGTTGTTTGAGAATATCATTCATATATCTCTAGATAATCTCTAGATAATCTCTGATACTAGTTTTAAAAATTACAGGTCAAAATAACAACTAGTTCATTTCAAAACAAGGTGTCTAAAACGTTTCCGAACTATCTCTAATATACCCCTAATTACACATGTTTATTACTAGTACATAGTAGGTACAATTAACTGATTCAGAAAATAATCAACTCAAAAACCACGATGGTTTCAAGATAATTAAATTCATTTTGAAAAAGTTGTAAAAAAAAAATTTCCAGTGCCTGAATTTGATTATGATGGACATGTACGAGTAGTAGGTAGGGTACTTACAAATGCTGGTGAAGTTTTGCTCAAAGTGTCATATTCACATGTTGTTATGAGCTCATCTCCTGGTAGGATTTTTACAGGTTTTGAAAGCATCCTAGCTTGCTGGTAATTGTAGTCGTAATTATTTTCCTACAAAATTAAATAGAATAGTTCATATAAAGGATTAGTACCTACATAAGTAGATGGTACTTTACTTTTATACTTATATTATACACACACATGGATGGTTTTGAAAGCTCGATTTTGACAGAATTTCTACTTTTTAACTCGAAAACTCAAAAACTAAAATTTTCTAAAAGTAGGGTACATATTCATGTAATCATTATACTCATAAACTTGTTTTGACAAGTTTGACATAATTTTGACAACAATTTTTCAGGTATTGTATTGACTTGTAAACTTGAGCCCATAATATGGTTTTTCAGACCTGAATCGAATGAATAATCCCGAAAGTAGTATCTAGATGATCTAAACTGGTATTTCAACGCTCGATTTTGATCACAGAAATTCACAGAAAGGAAAAATTTTCGGAAATATATTGCTAAACTGAACGATAGTGAAATATTGAAAAAACTTTCAGAAAAATTTGTAAAATTCTATCCTTATTAAGAGAAAGTACCCTACCTTATTAATAAATGATTTTAAAAAATTGGTATGTAAGTACCTTTCCAATCGTCTGTAGTTCCTTCCCGTTCCTCATATGATGTAATGTAATTTTTCTACCCAAATAATGAGCATGTAAAAGTACTGAGAAAACATTTATCCCCTCATCTGGTAATGTCTAATGATAAAAGATAAAAGATTTAAAAAATGAGCAATCATTTCTACAGTTTAATTAGAAAAAAAAGTAACCTGAGAAGTGCATTCTCCAGTACAATAGCCATTCGAGGTCCATGATTCTACTCCATGGGGGACCACGTGGAAAGGTGAGACTTTATGACCAATTGCCAGACCACTCATTTCATTCTCTCTTAAATTATCCGTGTAGAAAAATCGAAATCCAGATGAATCTTCAACTGAAATTTTTGAAAATGTTATTGAAATTTTGTTAAATAAAACCAAAAAATGAGAGCAAGTCTAACTTTATTTTGTTAAGCGTTAAAAGTACATAATAAAATAATAGTGGTCTAAAGCCTAAATGTCAATTTTGTCTGGTCTATTGAACTCATTAAAACCATATTTTGGCCTGAATCTTATGTTATAAGTTTTTAAGCCTTTACTAAAGTTGATTTTTGGAAGTTTTTGGAAGTTGGAAAAAGTTAGAAATTGAAGCTTTGAATAGTTACCACAAAAACCTTGTACAATTTTGTAGGTACGGATATTTAGGTAGGGTACTTACTGATACATTTAAAGTACATACATCAAATGGGCTTTCAAAAGTACAAAGTACTATACCCTATATTTTCTTGTTATTAGTTTAAAATTGAATTTAAAATAATTGATATTACCAATCTATCTCTCTATCTATAAATAATTCATATTTAATGAAATTAAATTTTTTTAAAAGTCCTTACATGTAGTGAGCTTCGGATTGTCATAATGTATCTCAAACATAAAGTAAGTCGTCCCATTGTGATCCTCGCCAAGGGGCAGTCCTATACAAAATGACCATTTCAAGTTAGGTAAATACCTAGGCTAGGATTTATTTAACTACTCTTTGATTAGTTATTAATTGTGCGAGCGAAGCGTTAAGTACAATTTTAATTTTGCGACCTGGAAGGGCTGCGCTTTTCCAGGAACGACCTTATCATGTGGAACATTAAAGTAAAGCTTTTTTTAATATTTTTAAAATGAAACACAATTTTATGAATTTTTTTTTGCAGTTCCAGATTCCAGGGTGCTTAAAGGGTTTCAAGTGGAGATACATTAAATTTTTCTCGAAATAGCACAACTAGATCTTATATTATAAAGGATGCAAAGTTTGGTAAAATTGGGTCCAATAATGAGTATTCAAGTAATCTTTTGGACAGAAAAATGGACAAAAGGTCGGACAAAGTACTAAAGAGTACTAAAGATGAGTGCAAGCAAAATCGAATAATAAGTGCTCGCTTCGCTCGTATATTAAGATACTGTGTATTAAAATATAGTAATTTTCTAAATCAATATTGATATCTTACCAACATGTGGAGGAAACATTGAACCTACAAATTAAATTGGAATAAAAATATTATTATAAGTACGAGTATAATATAGACAATAATTTCAAACAAATATACAGTTTAGTATCTACTTATTATTTGGTAAATCGATTGTATATTCATATGAATATTATAATAAAACAAAATTAAAAGTAAATCCTTCAAGCTTCAAGTAGATAGAATTGAGATTAATAATAATAATGCAAACATTTACCTCTATTAATACTACATTAATCGTAAATACTTATACCTATAGAAAATACAATCGAACGCCTATACAACTCAAGTACCCTACATTTACGATTAGTAAGTTGATATATTGACATTTTAGGAAATGTAAGGAAGTTTAAAATTCATAAAATAATATCAGTCCAAAGTCCAAATACACGTCCCTTGTTTTGTTTAAGTTAAATTATTCATAATTTGATAATGATTAGAGTAGGTGGTACGGAAATATCTTTTGCAATTTAAATAAAATATTTCAGCAAAAGCTTTTCAAATACCTATACCCTACAGTATACATAGATAATGTAAAGTACCTATGAGTATAAGTATAGGTAGGGTACTTCTACAAATAGGTACTTATCTACAAAACTTTAAATACAAATACCTACCTACTTAAAATGCTCATTCATTAAGCAAATAAAGTGTTAAATTTAATATTTTCCTAAAATTTTCATTAAAAGCTAATTTTATGACTGTAAATTTTTAGAAAATACTCACTTATTAACTATACTGTATGTAGAATAAAGTGCATGAATCTGAATTATAATGATCTTATAAGGCGAAATCTGATGCTGATGATGTTTAAAATATCACATTTATCGAATTTAGACAACTAATCTTGTGTGATCTGATTCTGATTTGATTCCAGATTTCAAGATGATATTTTCTATTTCTATATTTCAGAATAGGTAGGCTTGGTATATAAAATCTAAAATTTCATATAATTCCAAAATTTTGTGAAGTCTGGTTATAATGGGCTTTCTGGCCTTTATATGTGATTTAACATAGTAATGGCCTGAAAGCCGAATAGACCCTTTGATTTGAATTGTAGATACACTTATGTTTTTGAACCTCTTGAATATATCTGTAAATGTTTATGAAATTTTATTTTTTGCGATTTTTTTTAAATTGATAATTTCGACTTGACTATTTTGTCCAGATCAAGATACATTTTTGGTTGGACATTTCCTTGTATTGTATAGTTTATAGTACCTTCTACTAGTATAGGTATAGGTAATAAAATGAGAATACTCTTGTGGGGGAGAAATTGGAGATACTTAAATGGAAATGAATAATTAATTGATAATTGCTTTTTCACTTTCGATTCAAGAATATTGTTCGTAGGTAGGTTGATAGTATAGAGTACTTGAAAAAGTAATAATGATACATACTAGGTATTTAGATTTGAATAATTTTGATAGAAAACTTTGTATAATTATTTCCTATGTACAAGTATCTACGCTAGTATTTACGACTATTTTATAGATTTGTACCTTCAGAACCACTTGTCCAGAGAATAGGAATATTGATACAATATTTTGACCACTCTGGCGGCATTGCTGGAGTATAACATCGACCTATTTTTATAAATATTTGATTTTTTAAAAATAAAAATTACATTCTGCATCCTGGTCATAAAAAGGGTCTTATGACTAATTTAGAAAAACCCTGACCTTAATTTGTGACATTTTGAAAAAGTCCCTTTATTAAGAGGTCAAAATACAAATTTTTTTTCATATTTATCCTGAAATACCACAGATTTTGTACAGTCAAAACGACTAGGATGAATTGAATAAGGAAAAAAGGCTATCATATTAAAGGCATTTTTCGAGGTAGGTACTTTGCCCAGAAGGCCAGGGATTCATGACATGACAGAATATTTTGATATTTTTTAGGGAAATGTAAAAATAGTCATAAAACACATTTTCTCAAACTTGATCACATTTTGTCAAAAATACCTCCAGGATTTTCGAGGTGCTGTTCAAAAACTGTTTTAGTTCCACCATCAGACTCAGGAACATGACATTCATATACGATAATATGATGGATGAGGTTTTTATTTTCCTCGACTAATAGTGGACGATACTATAAAAATAAAAAGATAGGAAAAAATAACAGTATAAAAAATTAAACCTTCAATAATGGTCAATAAACAAAAGGATTCATAATTGAAATGCAAAAAAAAACCAAAATACGAGTAGTAGCTTTAAGGCATTCAAATGTTGATAATTATTTTAATTATATCATATCTATGTACTTTTGCTTTCATTATTTTTGCAAAATTTTTTGCTCATTTTTTTGTACTTACTCCAATCAAATGATGTTTTGTTTGTGAATCAGGAAATTTAACAATTTTGCAGTAAAATACGTCATCCTCCCCTTCGATCTGATTCTATTATTTATCAAAATATAAACAAAAAAGGTTTTCATTTTTACTCTATAAAATTGCATTTAATAAGGCCGAAAGTAATTACATATTTTGTAGGTTATGGTATATACTTACCTACTTATAAATTTTAATTTTAATTACCTTGTCCATAATTGCATCCCAATGTTTCACATCCGGATATTTTTCTGGATTTAAGTCTGGAAATTCAGCATGTAGAGCTGGTGATCGGATAAAAGTTTTTCTCACACCACGGTTATTTCCATGATAAAATGGAGCAAATTGTCCAGCAGGTTGAGATGCTAGTAAAAAATTAAATTTTAAATTGTCTTGACATATAAAACAAGATAGAACATGAGAAAAAGGGGTCTAATATTATGCCAAGGATTGCCATAAAAATTTATAGATTTTTATGTGACAAATATATAGGTTTTCAGTACTCAGAAAAGTACCCATAAAATACCACAATTTTTTTATTTTGAAATTGAAATGAAATTTCCTTACCAGCAGGATCCATATCATTATAAGCCCATATAATTCTTGTTGTATCATTCTAAAAATTAACAATGAAAAACCTTTTAAATTCCTAAAAATTAGAAAATTACATACGATTTTGGCTTACATTCAGAACAAAATCATTCCCATTCTGATCACAAGTATTCCATTTTCTTGAAAATCTCATTGTTGTCCTATCCTCTGTTTCTGCAGCTGAAATCAAAGTGTAATCCTGGATTTCATCTAATCTAGGTGTTTCATTTCCAACTCCATACATATCCTATTGAATTTTTTAAATTGGTAAAATATTGGATTTTTGTATCCTCGATTTACCTGAATATGAGGTGTTCCATCGTTATCAACCCAACCCATAACTATGTCAGAATCAGCCATTCCTCCATTTGGAGAAAAGCCTACAGATACCTATATAAAAAATTACATAAAATTATGCACTACATTTTGCCAAAATTTCAAACATCTACAAATACAGATATAAGAATTTTTTAGGCATCATCGTTGATACCTACACGATTTGATTGAACTACTTTTGATCATGAACGATTACATTTGTCAGTCAATTTTGAGTTTTGAGACAATTTTTGGCAATACAATTACTGATACTTAGATACTCTTTGCAGTCCGCTTTTCGCCAATATCCGAATTACCAAAATTATGGCCAAGCATATTGTCTTGTCACTATATAATCTAGGTATTGGCAACTAGGTATATTCTAAGGTCCAATTCATAATTCATATTAATTTACAATACTAATTGAGACTAATTGTAGTATAATAAATATAGAATATAGAACTTACAAATCCTTTTGTAGGAGCGCTAATTTCCATGATAATGAAATCACTATCCTCATTAGACCATTTGAGGTCAACACCTGAGCCAAGGTCAAGGACATGTGTCCATTCAATTCCCTCAACTACAGGCAACTCATTATTTTTTTGACCTAAAACTAATAGTACGACTTGAAAGGTCAGAAATAAACTGGAAAATATTAACTGCATTTTAAAAAATGATCAGATGAACTACACTTACATGGCCAAAATATGACTGAATTATCTAAGCATCTACAATTTTTCTCCAGCTCTCACAACTAAATCTTTCAAGTCAATTAATTTGACTACTTTTAAAGGTCATTTTTACCCTTCATCACGAATATATACGCCTACTATCTCTGTTGTCTGTAATAGACAATAGTAGAAGTACATAGATACCTACATTATGTTACATTATGTATACGCGTATTGTTATGCATGTATCGTATTTATCTATAGTAGGTGTAGGTACTCCAGAACCAGAATAAGATTCAAATTTTAATTTCAATACATTTCGCAAAGTAAACGCAAATTCAACATTTTTATTCAAATTTAAGTAGGTATTAAGGTACATTACTCGTATGATTAATAACTTTGAGTGATTCATTATTCATTCTAGATAATAACATCTACCTATGTATAATGGGAGAACCTGCTTCTAATCAAAAATCAAAGAGGTATTTGAAATTATAATTTCTAAAATGAGTTGAATATAAAGGTAGGGTTATTTTAGAAGTTTTGCAAAAAAATGTTCATTACATACAATACAATACAAAGCTTGCAAAATATTATGATGATTACTTTTATACAATACTTTTATACCAGGTATATTATGGGTATATTATGTGTACAACTAATACTAATTGGTGATTTGTTCAATATCAAGGTGTCTATAATAAAAGCTAGGCATGTATAGGTATCTACATGTATTTGTATTAGAAAATGTTAGTGCAATAGGCTTGTATTCAAAAAATCTATTCAAGGACAACTTAAGACACGGATGAATCCTCACCGGATTAATTATTTATATGAAGACAGCTCAAACAAAACAAAATTTGTAAAAGATGTACATAGGTACATAGTACATAGTATATAAAATGCTTAAAATTATTTATACTTAAAAGTTGCATCTAGATCTAAACTAAAATACTTACCATTAGTTGTAGTTGCATAGTAAATCAGTATAGTAGTATGTACTAGTATTTAAAGAATAGCGAAGATTTGAGATAAATAAACAAAGCCAATTTATACTTATACCAGTAATGTAATTACTGCAATTTTTTTAAAACTTACTATTAATATAAGTCCTTACAAATAGCCTATTAGGTAATTTAGAAGATATATAATTCTCGAGGTAGATAATTTTAAAGTTGATTATTTTCCATAAGATCCACCGCTACCACCAGTAAATGAATAACTTGCTGCTCGATCCAATGAGCTGATTCCATTTATTGCTAGTAAAGCATTTGCATTTGTAAACGTGAGGGCTGTTTTTGCTCGATCTGCTTGTGCAGCATAATGTGCAGCTTGAACATGTTGTGCAGGTAAAGCTGATCCAGCTAAATGAGCTTGTTGCTGGGCATATGCATTTGAAATAATCCGCTGACCATAATTTTGACCATGCCCTCTTTTAAATCTTCCAATTCCAGTTTCTCCAGTTCCAGTCGAATAGACAAGGTTCAATGTAATGACAAGAAAAACTACAAAAAATAAAAAACAAAAATTAGGTGAATTTAGATCTAAAATTGGATTCTGAATTTTCAAAGCTCAACAAAACGAACGAAGTAATTAGATACTACTGATAGATGAATTTAAAAGTTTTGCTTACCAAGTATTGAAGATTTAAACATTTCAATTATCTTGCAAATTACTTCTATGATTTAAATTAATGAAAGAACTCGACCATATCGATTTTAATCGCTTTTATACCAATTTTAAGAAAAGGAAATTAAAGACTTTCTAGCTTCATAATAATTACCTGCTGAATCTTGAATAATAAAAGTTTAAGAAAATAGCTAAGCAGGAGATTAAGTACCTATTCTACTCATATTCTAAAATTACACAATCGATAGAGATAACCTATACAATCTATTTACCAACTACCTAAGCTATTTAGATTTTAACTTTTATAAATAAAGTACACAAGACATTTTAAGTAGTGTTTTTTTACAAAAAAAAGTTACAAAATGTTTTAGAGGTTTATTCACTTACAAAAAAACTGTCCTAATTTATACTTATTTTTAAAAGATTATGGATTACCATGTAGGCATAATGTATAATATTACTAGTCTAACACTAAACAGCACTTTCACATGAATATAATTTGAGGATAATTGAGAAATATATAAGCTTAATCTACGTAGGTTAATTAAATGATTATTTAGTTGTAGTTTAAAATATTTTAATATGTTAGCAGGATCTCTAGTACTCTTCTCCTTCGCCACCCTCACCTTCAACGGAGTCCATGCCGACCTATGAATGGGATGAGAAAGGAATTAGATTTAGATGATTTCATTTGCATAAGCTATGATATAAGATATGGGGAAAATGATTTTAATTAAAAATTTTGGACTTTACCTCTTCATAATCCTTTTCAAGAGCAGCTAAATCTTCACGAGCTTCACTGAATTCCCCTTCTTCCATACCTTCTCCGACGTACCAGTGGACAAAAGCTCTCTTGGCATACATCAGATCAAACTTGTGGTCGAGACGAGCCCAAGCTTCAGCAATTGCAGTTGTATTCGCCAGCATGCAGACAGCCCGTTGAACTTTAGCCAAATCACCTCCAGGAACAACAGTTGGGGGTTGGTAATTGATCCCGACTTTGAATCCAGTGGGACACCAGTCAACAAATTGGATAGTTCTAGATTAAATTAAATTTAAAAAATGAATGAAAATGAAATGCTAATAAAGAACAAGCCAAGCCAAGCTTTGTTTTAGATTAGAATAAGGTAAGTACCTCTTGGTTTTGATAGTCGCAATAGAAGCATTTACATCCTTGGGAACAACATCACCTCTGTAGAGCATGCAGCATGCCATGTATTTTCCATGACGAGGATCACATTTAACCATTTGATTAGCAGGTTCGAAGCAAGCATTCGTGATTTCAGTTACCGAGAGCTGTTCATGATAAGCCTAGTCATTTAAAAAAAAACAATCAAATTAATTTACATTGCTTATGTATTTTTAGAACAAAGATAATTAGTAATATTCTTTTATTGTATACTTATTGTTAAATTACCTTTTCTGCAGAAACAACTGGAGCATAGGTAGCCAATGGAAAGTGGATTCTTGGGTAAGGAACCAAATTTGTCTAGAACGAAAAAGAGAAATAAATATTGTGACTTGATATAAAATATAATTTTAATTAATCAAGTGATATAAAAGTAGTAAAATAAAAGTAGTGAAATGTTTACCTGAAATTCAGTTAAATCAACATTGAGTGCACCATCAAACCGAAGTGAAGCAGTTATCGATGATACAATTTGTCCAATAAGCCGATTAAGATTAGTATAAGTTGGTCTCTCAATATCCAAATTCCTTCTGCAGATATCATATATTGCTTCATTGTCAACCTATAAAACAATTTAACAAGAATTATTTATTAGTAGAATTAAATAACTTAAAAGAATTAAATAACTTTAATTTTACCATGAATGCACAATCGGAATGTTCAAGAGTTGTATGTGTTGTCAAAATGGCGTTGTATGGTTCAACGACGGCGGTGGAGACTTGAGGTGCTGGATACACTGCAAATTCTAACTTCGACTTCTTTCCATAATCAACAGAAAGACGTTCCATCAAAAGGGCTGTGAATCCTGATCCAGTTCCTCCTCCAAATGACCGAAATAGAAGAAACCCTTGAAGTCCTGAGCATTGATCAGCTAATTTTCGAATTCTGTCCAACACAAGATCCACAATTTCCTTTCCAATGGTGTAATGACCTCGAGCATAGTTGTTGGCAGCATCTTCTTTTCCAGTGATAAGTTGCTCAGGGTGGAAGAGACACCGATATGTACCAGTTCTTACTTCATCTATATATCGATTATAAAATGAGATTATAATTAGCTCGGTTTTGTCATAGAAGGCATTGGTAAAATACCGTAAAATATAAAAAATCATTTTTTCTGTCAATTTTTATACCCTAGGTAATTTATGTTAACATACCAATGACTGTTGGCTCCAGATCGATCATAACAGCTCTAGGAACGTGCTTACCACCACCAGCTTCACTGAAGAAGGTATTGTACGAGTCATCACCTCCACCACAAGTCTTGTCAGTGGGCTATTGAGAAGAAAATGAACATAAATAAGGACACTTTTGGTGAATAGAATAGAATATATAAGGTTACCATTTGCCCATCAGGTTGAATTCCATGCTCTAAACAATACAATTCCCAGCAAGCATTACCAATCTATAATAAAAAAAAAATCATCATTAGAATTCATCAATGATTTTATAACATGGTAAAGTAGGTAAGGTAGGTAACTTACTTGAACTCCAGCTTGTCCAACATGAATAGAGATACACTCACGCTAAAAAACATGGGAAAAGACATGGGAAAATCAGATTTTTGGTCAAAAACCACCATCAGCAATAAGATTCCATCAACTGCAACCTTTGAGGATCACAATTAAGGATTATAATTAAGATTACTTACCATTTTCAATTAGTTTTGTTGATGAAAAGATCCACAAATTGATGATGAAAAAAGAGGGATGATTTTTTTATTTTTTAGGAAGAGAGAAAAAATGAGATGCGACTTGTCTGCGCAAAAGAAAAAGTTTCAAATCAAAATTCTGCAAAAAATCCGAAGCCAAACAAAAATTGATTGCAATTTCTTTGGCAATTAAATTAAAAATAAAAAATTACTAAAAATTCTACAAAAATTAGCAAAAAATTGACAAAATTCTAGGAATAGGGTAAAACTTCTCTATAAAGTAGGTAACTTGTAAAAAGCCAATAAAAATAATGAATGTAATGCCAAGTAAATTAGACTATGACCGACCAATAATAGGAGTATGAGGACGATAATAATGATCATTAGGCTAAATCACCCTTATCTCTTGATGATGCTATACGGATTTTTGATAAGGATTATGCTGCTAGAGATTGATCTTCATCAGGAGATATTCTTTAGATGTAGATGATGATGATGATTCATGTTTAGATTTTTTAATTTTAGTTGGTGACTTATTTTACTCATTTTCTTTCACTTCTTACTACTTCTCTATACTATCACCACAAACATACAGATTCTGGGTTCATCATCCTTTATTTACTGTAATTTCACCATCTTCTAATAGAGATTCCAATGGGACAATACCACCACCACCAGAGTATGTAATTTAGCTTAGCTCCCTTCTTTTTATGTGATTTTTTACTACTTACAGATCTCAAATTCTCCTCACGCACTCCTTGATCAATGTGGATCCTTGATCAATATTTCTTATCACCATCCAGTAATCCAGCACCTACCTGTACTACCAACCTCATCAAACACCGAATTAAATGCCATAAATAGCACTTTCAGAATCTGTTGATGATTTCTCATCCCTAGCACTACCACCACCACCACCACCACCTACATCATTTATGTCACTTTCCTTTGAGGTTGTCTAGTCATTATCTGACTGTATACCCAAATTATAAAACTCAAATCAAATCATCCATAATTCATAAAACGTAAAATATTTCATGTAAAATATATAAATATGGACCTACTCGCTTTACTAGAGGTGTGAATTGTGAATTATCTACGTATGGTATTCATATTATATTCATATTTCTGCTTTTTCTTTAGCTATATTATAAAGTTCATTAGTTTTTTTACCCAAAAAAGATCTAAACATATTTAGATCCATAAAATATGTATACAAAATCATTTTTTGTAATATCCTGAGCTGTCCTGTATTATAAATATAAAAGTTAAGGAAGCTATCATTTTTGTAATAAAATAATTAAAGTAAAAGACTTAATAATCTGCAGTAGTAATAACAAGCAAAAAATAAATAACTATTCAAGTCAAAATAATGTTAGCAAGTTAAAACATCAAAATAAGTTTTAATTCATATCAAAGATCATAATTTTATCAGTTTTATTTTAACTATCTAATGCTAGAATATCTAGAGGTAGGTTATGATTTTTTTGTAGAATTCTCATCATGAGAAAAATATAAATGCTAATGCTTTCTAAATCTAATTAATTTAAACAAATAAAATAATAGAATGGTAATAGGTTAATTGTATATTAGTCAGAATAACATAAGGAGTTAAAAATAAGATCGTAACTTATCAGATCAGGTCATCTGAGGAGCTGAAGCTTCAAGAATGTGCTTAAATAATGTTTCCCCTTTGAAATTAACTCTTCGAAATGAAATATCCTTTTGATCAGCTAAATACTTGAATGTTCTTGTGACACTATATAATTAAGAAAAATAAAACATGATTAGATATATGTATTTAAATTATTAAGCATTTCGATGGACATTCGATACTCGTATCGTATTACCATGATTTATGTGCAAAAGACATAAGTATCACACTTCGCATTTCTCCATTAATAATCTCTGGCTCAAGCCTCTTGATGTCATAAAGTGCAGAATATATTTCAGCGTTATTCAATTTCTCACGAAACTATTAAAAAGATTAATTTTTAAATGATGATATGCATTTTTTAATAATAATTCCAAGTCCAAGTACTAACCAGAGTAAGTTCTTTATCGACCTTCTCGCCATTAACAGCATCTTTTTCAAAATTACTACTAGAAGCAGCAGCAGCTTCACCTTTGCTTTCACTAGCATTTCCTTCATCAAAATAGGGCAAGGTGATTCGGAGCCATTCTGGACAGACTGCCCTTTTATCAGCACCTTTCAAATTCTACAAAAAAAATTATGAATTGAATAATTGTTGTCAAATCAGAATAATATTAGTCTTCTAGTTCAATTACTCATTATTCACCGTCAAAATACAAAGACATAACCATCACTAGAAATATTATTATTAGTAACTTTTCTTACAATCTCTGAAATGGTGGCTCGATGAAGATAAACATAGTTAGCATAGGACTCAATCTCCAAATAATATTCTTCATATGTTGGAGGACCAGCACGTGAAAGGAATCTAAAAAAAAATACAAGTAGGTAGTAGGTATGTATTATTATCTTATCATATACATAGTCATATAGCCTAGATTTTTCAAATACGTTTTGCAAATCCGCAATGACAAGTGGGAAAGCTTCAAATAAATAACTCCAGTTAAAAGGGAATCAAACCCTGCCTCATGACAATTAATCGATGGATCCTTCAGTTTCTCAACTTCTTCTAACCCCTCCGAGTATCGAGTAGCAGTGTTCTGATATAAATTGATTATTGGAACAAACTTATCATCCACTTTACACAAATTTTTAAAAAGGGTGTATAGTCCACTTCTATGAACCAAATCTCTTTCAGGTAGATTCTTCAAGGTTTTATGATCAA